>APFE030313956.1:14361-42043 GCA_000404065.3 Pinus taeda | reverse complement strand
AACCCCAGGTAAGTCGTCTAGCAGGTTAGTTTTTCCCCCCTATCCCTCTTCAATTCTCATGTTTTATTATAGCTTAGGCTTTATTATAGGTTTTAATATAATTTAGGCTTTATTATATAAGTTAGATATTTGTTAGGTTATATTAGCTTTAATTTATATAGATAGTGATATAGGTATTAGAATTTAGATGAGGTTTTATAAGTTTTTATTTATTAAGTTCTAGGAATGTTAATATTATTTGAGACTTTATGATATATAATATTAAGTCTTTATATAGATTATGTTTTATAAATATAGTTATATAATCCTTAAGTTTTGCAAATAGTAATGTGATTTTGATATGAATATTTTAATAAAATTAATATATATTATATGTTAATCATATTATAGTTAATATTAATTAATAATAATATATGTTATATTTACTATTTATTATAATAATTAATATTATATATATTATATATTAATTCTATCTATTTATATTTATTAGTCTTATTAGATATTTAATTTAGTTTAATTCCATTGATAGTTTATTAAAAATTTTAGTTATTAATATTATTATATATTAATACTATTATATATTTTAAAGGCTTATAAGTATTAATATACTAATATTATTATTAATTCTATTATTTAGACTAATCTTTATGGATTTTAATATTAATTTTTTCAGGTTATATAATTGTAGGTTTCATTTGGATTAAGCCCTAAAAAGTATTAGGTCATATAAATTTCAGTGTTAGATAGTTATTAGGTTTATATTATTAATTTTAATATATATATTAAGTTTTTAGTTATTAATATAAAGTGTTAGGTTATTTAAATAGTTTTGTTTTTAGGTCTTAATTTAAAATGATATTAATTTATATAAAAATTATTGTTTTATTTTATTTTTAATTTTAAGCTTCATTATTAATCTCCCTGGCCGACCTGTGCTGTTCCTTCCTTATTATTTCCCTCTTGAGTATTTATCTCCTCCTTCTGGCTCTCCTTTTATCATCTTTATCATCTTTCTCTTTTCCCTGATGATGGATCCCATTTGGGATTCGAAACGTTGGTGTAAAAATTCTCTTACTGTGGATTCTCCGACCATAAATTCAAAAAGCACAAACCACAGATCTCTGAAATCCAACTAACATATTTACTGTTCATAGCAATAAGAGTGTAGTACAAAAAAGGGATCAATGATTTCAAATAGAACATATATCGTTTACCATATATCAAGGAATCATTATCACAATAAAAGCATTGTATACTATTAGCATGTGCTATGGTAAACAATAAATTGTAAGCTTGAAATGGAAAAACGGGTTCTTATAGAAATGATGCATGCACATGACCATGTATCACTCATGAGAAAGAGCCAAAAAAATATTGACATTACTACTATTTCACCTAGAATTAGAAGAACCATGGGTTCTTTATACTATAGCTAAATTTGACATTTTTTACAATCTGATATCCATTTCAAGAAGAAACAAAGAAAAATAGAAAACATAAATAAGATGCACCTCTTCCTAATTCATTAGAAAATTAATTCATAGTTCTATGTTATTGTAATGCAATACTATAAATATTAGGAAACAAAAATACCTTTGCAAGAAATCTAATTAAATAAAGAACACAACATGCAAAAAACATTTGCGCAAATATAAAAATAAAATTTCTGGAAGATTTGATATATGTGAAGAAAAATGAAGAAACGCAAATGTATGAATACCTCTTCAGAGGCCTCCTTTCTTTTGACACTGAAAATTTCATTGAACATGTACATAAATAAATAAATTTAGGTACTTGAAGTTTTTATTTATTTCTTAGTATTAGTTGTGATCACTTCTCAGAAGGGTCATGTCAATAACTCCAAGCTTCTTTCTAAAAACCAAGAAATTTCCATTGAGTAAAGGCTTGGTAAGAATGTTAGCTATCTCATCATTAGTGGCGATGTCATGAATCCTCACTCCTCCTCTCTGCACCATATCATGTATATAGCAATACTTGATCTCAACGCTCTTGGACTTATCATGAAACACAAGATTTTATGTAAGATGAATCTCACTCTTATTATCACAATATATAATTTTTGTTTCTAGAACTTGATCAAATAGTTCCCCAAAAAGCTTTCCCAGCCAAACTGTCATGTTGTTGGTGATGATAGCAACAACGTACTCAACTTGAGTTGCACTCAGTTCCAAAGACTTATTTTTTCTACTCATCCAAGAGATCATGGTAGGTCCCAACCTAAAGAAACACCTAGAAGTGATATATCTATCAACAGAATTACCAACAGAATCAACATTAGTATATCCATGAAGTCTTACATTTTTAGCAATATATTTCAATCCTAGATTGGTAGTTCCATGTGAGTGTCATAGCACATGGTTTGAAATAATCTAGTGGGCATGAAATGGATCAATCATATGATAACTTAAAGTGCTTACAAGAAATCATATGTAAGGCCTAGTGCTTACCAAAACATCAATGAGTTGTCTATGCTATGTGGGATTTACTAGACTAGATCTTGCAACTTTTCCACACAATTTTGTAATCGCATTTGCATAGGAGTATGTATGGACTTAAATTCTACCATACAAAAAATTTCATGAACATTAAAAACATATTTTCCTTGAAAAATACAAATTTCAACAGTTCTTTGTTAGACCTCTAGACCCATAATGTAATGCGTCAAACGAAGGTATTTCATTTCAATTTTAGAAGCTAACTTTGTCTTACACTGGAGGATAAGAGTTTCTCCTCCTGTCAAAAATAAATCATCAACATATAATAGAAAAATCAAAGGCATACCTTGGATTGTCTTGAAGTATAGGTTTTGGCCTATGCTGCTTGTTTTGAAACCAAGCTTTATCAGGTAGCTATCAATGCGAGCATACCGAGATCTTAGATATTGGTTCAACCCGTATACATATTTCTTCAATCTTCATTCACGAGTTTCCTTGTCATGGTCTTCAAAACCTTGTGCTTGTTCCATAAATACCTTTTACTGGAGGAAGCCATGCAAGAAAACAAATTTCACATCCATTTGGTGAAGTGTCCATCCCTAGCTTGAAGCTAAGGGAACAACATATAGAATAGTAGTATATTGAGGTACAAGTGAAAAAATATCATCATAATATATTCCATCCTTTTGAGAGAAGCTTGTAGCTACAAATACATCCTTATATTTTTCAACACTACCATTTGCACTGATAAGGGCTTCATTGGGGAAGAAATATCATACCATGTGGGTTCATATTGGGGGATATATATTGTGGAAAAATGACATAATATATTGGGGTATATATAGGAGGTAAAGTGTTTTTATATTGACATGTATAAAAAATGGAGCTCAAAGTTAATGAAAAACTATAAAGGGGAATAAAAAATGTTAATGAAAAAATGGATACCTAAAATATCTAGTAAAATTAGGGGGTTTTTAAATTAGGAAGGTGTATTGGATTCCTATTGATATGGGGTTAAATAATGTGATTTTTAAAAGCATTTTCCAATATCTATTCAAATTAAGGGTATTGTTTAATATGGCATGAATGCACGTGATATGTCATAGGTTCAGTGAGTGAAGCCTAGATTTACCTTGAGGTCTAAGAACCACTTATGGTAATAATTATGGATGATAAATTCACATTCTTTAGTCATAGAATATTTCCATACTTGCTCTTTGTAGCTTCTTCAAAGATGCATAGTTTTCCCTGAATGATGTTTCTCATGGCAACAACATACCCTTGAAACTGACATCGATTTTTACTGTCTCTAAATATTCGTCTTGTGAAGCATGTTCTTCAACATCTTGCAAGGTATCTCATATCCACAGTGATCTCTTTCCGGTAGGAGGATCATGTGGTGGAGGATCTATAGGATCCATGGAACCCATTGGATTATCACAAGGGCCATTCTCAAGTTCCGGTTGAGACTCAGATGCAACCTCCTTTTCAGTAAAAACTTGTGCTTTGGCAATGGAAGGAGGAGGAGAGTCTCTTTCTTTTCTAAGAGTTGCATCTCCATCAAATGTTATGATTCTCATAAAAACTATAGTTCTTTGACCAGGTACATATGAAACTTCTTGCAAAAAATAGATTTTTCATCATCTAACTGAAATGAAGCTGAACCATAGCCTTTAACTTGGTGAGTAGAATTATCTTCAAGGATAACATTTAAATTAGTCTCCCTCTCAGGTAAAGAGTTCTTATTTGTGATGAGTGAAATTTTTGGAAGCACCACTATCAACTAACTAGCTATCAAATGAATCTGTAGAAGAAGAAATGGAAAGGGCATAAGAAAGAAATTATTTAGATTCATTTTTTGTTGCGTTATTTCTATACATTAGATTTCTTGTTTTATTAGGATGCCATTTTCTTTGATTGTTGGAAGAGTCTTTTCTATAATGAGGTTTGTTTTTTAATATATGTGCTTCTCTTATTTCTTTCCAATCACATGAAAAGTGACCATACTTTTGAAAGTTAAAGCATCTAACTTTTGACATGTCTATAATCCCTATACTTTATTTGAAGATAGATTTATTTTTATTACCTTTATTTCTCTTGCCATAGACTGTAAAATCAATAGGTTCTCCTTTTTCCTGATGTGGAATTCTCCCTTTGGAGATAATTCTATCCTCCTCATAGATACACTTTCCCATGAGATCATCAAATATCGGAATGGTGTTGATATTTATAATGGTGGTGATAAAAGTCCCCCAAATAGGAGAAAGACCTCAAAGCACAATCAACACGATTATTTTGTCAAGTATAACTTCACCAACTATTGATAGTTGATTCCTAATTTTAGTTATTCTCAGCAAGTATGCTTGAACCATCTCTCCTCTATTCATTTTAATTTTCTTTAGCAGATTCTTCAAGGAAATAATTTCATTCAAGTTAATAATTGGAAACATGCTAATTACTTTTTCATACATTTCTTTAGATTTCTTATAACAAGAAACATATGTTATAATATTATCACTAAGAGAATCAAGGATAATTTTCCTAGCTTTCATTTCCCCCTTTTTGTGTTTGGATTTGATAGCAGCACTTCAATTATTTGGTGGATCATCTACGAGCCTTCAACATACACCAAAAATTTGAGTTCTTCAAGTGTGATATCTAGCCTTGCTTTCCATGGACCAAATTTTGAAGCACCATTCAACTTATTCTCTACCTTGAAGTAGGACGAAGTCATCTTCATAATAAAAATGAGTAGAAAGTGGGGCTCTTTAGTTGATATCTAATCTCCTTGGACTTGTCTTCACCAAGGCTCTGATATCATGTTAAATGTTGAAATATCTATGCAGAAAGTTAAAAATCATTTGCTGAAACTTGAAATTTCTATGAATAAAATTGAATGTCCTTTGTAGAAAAATGAATATACTTTGCAGAAATTTGAATTGAACTGAATGTACTTTATAGAGTGCTAAATCTACCTTGTACAAAAATGAATGTACTTTGCATAAAATTCAATTTACTTCATAGAAAACTGAATTTTCTATGTTATTAGAATTACTTAAAATGCATATTTATTCTTCAAAACCTTTCATATCAACAATTGTAGATGTAACATAAAATTAAGGATCATATGAGTATAATGAAGAAAAAATACAAGACAGAGGAGAGTTAGGTTTAAATATGAGGGAACATACCACAAGGGGAAAACCTAAATGATTATTCTTCTATTAGATTTCTTCAATTGTTCAGTAGAGTGCACACACACACACACACACAGAGAGAGAGAGAGAGAGAGAGAGAGAGAGATAAATATAATGAATAAAGTCACCAATTTCTTATCAACTTCTAGCTAAAGTGATCTTGCTATTTTCTTAAATATCTCCCTGTCTTCATCAAATCTTGTACTTCGCACTTTCTTTATCTATTCCCTTTCTCTTACTCTTCAATTTCTCTCACACTTCTCTTGTACACACTCAACACTATCTCTCCTTCTTCACAATGAACATGCTACTCTCAATTCTCACTTGTTGTTGCTTAAATTGATGAGAAATTTGGAGTTACAAAATGAATTCATGACTTGAGCCAACAATAGAATAATTCAACTCTATGAGGGAGGAGTTACTTCAAGATAAGTTTAACTCATCCCAAGAATAGAGAGAGAGATACACATGTCTTGAGGAGTTACAATTTGAATTATGGAGAGAGAAATTTCCGCTTAGACAAGAGAATATATGGCAAGAGTCACAAATCGAATTGAATGAGGAAGTTACAAGTGAACTTAATGAGAAGGACTTACACTTTTGTCATACATTGAATTAGTGAGAGATATTTACATTCTCTTAAGTGTGGAGCTACTATTTTATTCCAAGAGAGAGGTTCAATTTTCCAAGTAAGAGATACTCAATTTAATTTACTTATTCCATGAGAGAATTCATTTTTTATTACTCCATTAAACGTTAAATGAGTTAGACTCTTTTATAAACAGATGAGTATCATAATAATAATAATAATAATAATAATAATAATAATAACTAGGATAAATATATTAATTCTGACTTGTATAATCATAATTGATTTGATTTTAAAGTAGATTCCATAAGTCAAGATCATCCTTGATTATTTAGACATGGCTTTCTATTTTTGGAAATTCAATTCCAAATTGGGATGTGATTTACTTTTTTGGAAAATCATATTAGAATTATTAGAAATGAAAATTTATTATAAGATGTTTAAAAAAAATGAAAGACATGATTTATTCTAGGAGAAATTCTTCCTTGAGCTTTCAAATTTTAACAGTATCTTGGCTTTCCTTGGTCGTATGTTTTCACTTACACTCGAAGAAATAGGCTTTAGAGATGGTTAAAAACATGAATATCATCCGTCGGTCTTGGAGGAGAGGTATTTACTTTTAATTTCATCAATATAATTAGATTAATGTCATTCCTCCTTTTTCCTTGTATCCTTAATTACATTTACTAATTTTTCTTACTCATTCTTTTGTCTTCTTCACAAGTATTCCATATAATTTCCTATCTTAATTCTTTTGTAAGTTGTGTCTCAATTTGATTATGAGGGTTTCGATGCGAAGCCTACTAGAATGAGGTAATTCCTTCCTTTTTTTGGGATTTTCTTGTGTATGATAGTAATCTACCCTATTGGTCTCATATTTTCTTAACCCTCTTTGTTTGTTATAGAGAAGGAGAGAATACAACTAGGGTACTCCGCTTGGCTGTGTTGCGACTAAGCAAAGCTACAAGGTTATTTTATTTTTTCCTTTCTATCTTGTGTGGCAAAGCCCTTTATTTTGAGTGGGGTGCCTAAGTATATTATGCACTTAGATATTTTCGACTTAGTCACTAAATTATAGTCATACATGAGTGAGAGGGGGTGATTATATGAGATTTCATTTGTAGTGGTAATGATTTTTCCCAACATAACCCTAAAGATTACCAATTTATTTTTATAATCATTTCTTTCAATGATAATGATGTAGACAATTTTTTTCATAAATATTCCTCTCAGTTCATTTTTGGTCATGGTGATTTTTTTAATATTAATATTTTACTTCCATCTAGTATTAACTTGCATATACTTTGGAATTCATCGCTCTTAAAAGGATGATCTTCCATTTCATTCTTAGGTGTACATATGTGTGCGTGTGTGTACCTTTGTTCCGTTAAACTTTTTTATTCAACTTAGGTTTCTAAATTTCTATAATCATATTCCAAACGTTCTAACCCTCGTCTCTACATTCTTTACTCCACGTATGTCATTTAAGCACCACAATCTATTGGAATATTATGACCCAAAGCATCCCACATGTGTTCGAGTTAACTTTTTGACTTCCTATTCTACATGTTTCCTCCCATTAAAATAATTGAATTTGTTTAAATTTTACATGGCATATAAAATATGATTAGACTTTATTGGTCGTAACCCTATTCAGGGTTATTTATTTCTTTTTTATTTTTTTCAAACACTACATGGCTTAAACTAGAAATTTCACTACATGGCTTAAACTAGGATGTTGGAGGCCACCTACCTATTCCACTTGGACACCCATCACTGTCTCCTTCAATCTTTCAATTTCCTTACTTGTAGCACAATTTACTATTTTAGGTAGTTGTTCGGGTCTTGAACTTCAGGAGCTATTTTGAGGTTGCAAATGATGATTTTCTAGGAAACCGGGGACCAACATTGGTTTTTATGTAAATATGGTCACTTGAAAGTTTTATTCCTCAGATAGATCTTTCTAATGAGGTATTGTGGACGTCAAACAGAGATTGCATGCCAAAGTTACAACCCCGGGAAGTTTATGTACCAATTTACGCAAACGAGGCCCATAGTTTGGTGTTGCATCTCCTAGGGCTAGGTTTTTTGATGTTTATGGTTTTCCATTGTTTTTAAATAATAAATAGGCCTTTTAGCCTCATAGAAACACAGTTTAGAGGCATGTAGCCTCCACATCTCTTCTCATCGATAAGCTACCATCACTCGAACTAGTCTTATTTCCATTATGTTTGTAAGCATATTTCAGAATTCGATATTAATGAAATCAAGTGTTATTTCCATTGCATGTTTGTATTTATGGATATATTTGTAATTTTTTGTGTTCATGTTTTAATTTAGTTCAGTGGTATCAGAGCGGTCTTCTCTTTCTCTTTTTTTCTTTGCATGTAACTAACGAGGTCGAGATATAAGGAGTTAGCGCTTGAACTAGTCGAACCTTTACAAGACCAACCTTACAAATCATGAAAACCGCTGATGGAGGAAGAAAATAAAGGTGAGGGGGCAAGAGAGACTATCAATATCTTTCTTGAAGAATCCCCTGAGCGACAAAGGAACGTGATTATGGACAACTTTTCCCAAATCCTTCAGCATCTTCCCAGGGGTGACACATCTACTTCCAATAGCTACTCTAGAAGTACAAAATCCTTTAAGGTACAAGTTAAATTTGACATTCCCATATTTGAGGGTCAGATAGATGCAGATGCCATAGATAAATGGTTAAATATGCTAGAAGGACATTTTATTGTTCATGATTTTTCTAGCCGTGAAAGGATTAATTTTTCTATTCTCAAAGTTGCCCCCCATGTTAAGCATTGGTGGAAAAGCTATTGCGAGCATAAGGATGAAAGTATGCCCTCACTATTTTCGGTCTCGCCGACTTGAGATTTGTTTCGCGATGCCATTAAGGAGTAGTACTACCCTGTTGGGATCTACGAGGATAAATGCATAAAGTAGACTACATTGTGACTCGGAATGTACCAAGATGTGACAAAGTTTACCAATTTCTTTTATACCCTTCACACGAACTTGGTTATGAAGGATTATGACAAACATTTGGCACTCAAGTATCGCAGTTGCTACACATGTACATCGAGGATGAGATGGAATTCCTCTGCATCTCCTCGCTTAGCACAGTGTACTGATACATTGCCAAGATTCAGAAGAAGCTCTAACCAAAAAAATGAGACTTTGGATCTGTGAATCTAAAGCAAGGGAAACCCGCCCCCAAACCATAGAGAAAAGGGCAAAATCAAGGTCGGATGACCCAAGATAATTAGTTGAAGTTGCAAGAGAAGAACCACACCACAAAGACAATGAAGGACATGTGAAAGTGGTTTGAATTCCATAAGAGCTCCATTCATAATACAAGTGAGTGTTGGGCGAAGTAGTCACTTATGGCCAAGTTGAAGGCTTCTGAGTCCAGAGCATGTTCTAAACTTTGTCAAAACCCGACAAGGGGAATGATAAAGCGAAGTAGATCAATGATGGGGAGCCCAATGCCACGGTGGTCACCACCAATATTTTGAACATTGATCTTGAAGATCTAGAAGAGGGGGGGCATCTATTCCACTCATAGATGTGGGTGAAGGGTTCTCCTTTGTAGTTCATTGTCAAAGTGGGAGCCAAAAGAACCTCATTTCAGCCGAGGTCATGAAGTGGCTAGGCCTACCAACTATAGCACATCTGCAGTCATACACCATCAGGTGGATTCACCAAGGACAAGAGCTCTGCATAAGCCAACAATGCTAGCTTCCCTGCAACATCAAGCCCTTCAAGGATGGGGTAGTGTGTGATGTTTCTCCTCTTGAAGTTTGTGATGTACTATTAAGACAACCATACTTATGGAAGCGACATGTTGTATATGAGTCTAGACTTCACTCTATTATTATTTCTTTTCATGCTAAGTTATAAAGGATACCAAAGGTGGGCCCACCTATTGCCATCTCTTTGATATCTGCTAAGCAATGTGCTAATCTCATTTCCCAAATAGGGAAATTTGTTTTTTTTTCATTTGCTCTCAAAGTAAAGTGTTGGTTGTAGCCACGTCAATGACCTCTAGGTGGGGTTCCTCCAAGTAGCAGAAGCAGGTGGATGCGGTTGTGGAAGAATACAAGGACATCTTCTCCTCACCCACGTGGGTACCCTTGCATTGTTAGGTCAAGCATTCAATCAATCTAACTCTTGGAGCACCTATGCCTGGTGGGCCGATATATTGTCACTACATTTTAAAGAATGAAGAGATCAAGCGGAAAATCCAGGAGTTACTGCAAAAAGGGCACATCTGATCAAGTTCCTCGCCTTGAGGGAGACTAGTTGTACTAGTACAAAATAAGGATGGAACCTAGAGATTCTGCATTTATTCTAGGGCATTAAATAAAATCACTATCAAGAACAGGTATCTAATCCCATGGATTGATGACCTGCTAGACCTAGTTAAAGGAGACAAGTATTTTAGCAAGAACAATCTAAAGTCTGGTTATCACAAGGTTCCAATAAAGCCCACAGATGTATGGAATATTACCTTTAAATCCAAGGAAGGATTTTTTAAATGGTTGGGTATGCCCATCAGGGTGATAAATTCCGCTACTAGCTTTATGAGGCTAATGGATGACATCTTGCATCCCTTTACCAACTCGTTCATGGTGGTTTATCTAGAAGACATCGTCATCTTCAGCAAGAGTTGGGAAAAACACTTGCAACACATTTGGTAGTTCCTTCAAACCATTTGGTAGCACAACCTGTGTGCCAACTTGGATAAATTCTTATTTTACATGAGTCAGGTCCAATACTTGGGGTACATCATAGATGAGGATGGTGTGTGGACCTGATTGAAATCCAAGGCATTCCCGATCGGCTAGCCCCAACCACTCTAATGGAGCTTCGCAACTTTTTGGCCTTGCAAAGTTTTATCGAAGGTTCATGTTGGGATTATCCCATATCATTTGGCCTTTGAGTCATATTACTAAGGGTGGGGCGAGAGTGATGTTTTCCTTGTCCGAGTCATGAGAGAAGGTGTTTGTTGAGTTGAAGCACTTCCTCTGCTCTCAACTATTACTCACACTCCCATACCTCCAACAAACATTTGAAATCTAGATAGATGCCTCAGATTATGCTATTGTTTAGTCCTCACCTAGCATGGACATCCAGTGGCCTATCATAGTGAGACACTTTCTAGTACAATTCAAAAGTACCCCACCTATGATAAAGAAATGTATTCCATCATATAGGCTTGCTGACAGTGGAAGCATTTCATTCTAGGGAAGGAGATGATCATCCACAACAATCACCGAACTCTTCAATTTATATAGACATAGGGGAATTTGCAGAAGTATCTCGATGAGAAGTGGTCTACATATGTACAACAATTCTAGTTGGGCATTAAATACAAAAACTGCAGCACCGATCATGTTGTACAGTACCTTAGTTGGCCCCTAATTGAAAGACTAAATATTGTTCTCAACTCTTGTGGTCACAAGACCTATAGCTAGCTACAACTATATAAAAATGATCTAGAGTTTGCCTCCATATACCGGATGCTAGTATATGGGAAGCAAGTTGTTGATTTCCACCCCTAGGATGCATTATTCTACTACATTGGCCACATTTGTGTTCGTTCTTACAAGCGTGAAAAACTGATTTGAGGGGCTCACTACAGTTGAGTCACAGGACACTTTGCAGTGGAGAAAATTATGCTTGTACTACAAAATTACTTCTATTGGCCTAAACTCTGACTATATCTTGGGAAATATATCAAATCCTACACTGCCTACAACATCACCTACCTATCCATCTAGAAGAAAGGCTTGTACACTCCTCTACCTACTCCAAGCCAGTCGTGGGAATCCATCTCCATGGAATATATGTTGGGCCTCCCTTCTACCAAACATGGTAATTGCTATGTATTTATGGTCGTGGACATATTTTCAACGATGGCTATATTGGTTGTCTACAAGAAGCATATTACCATTGAAGACACTGCCAAACTCTTCTTCGAATGAGTATGGGTACATTTTGGGATCCCGTAGACCATTATATCAGATTGGAATAGCAGGTTCCTCAACACATTTTGGTCAAGACTCTCAACACTATTGGACACCAAGCTCACGAAGTCAAATTCATTCCATCCCATACTAATGGCTAGATGGAGGTCATCAATAGGATGATAGTGCACATACTCCTCATGTACAACTCCAAGAATCCTCAAACCTAGGGTTAGAGTATTCCATATGTGCAACACAACTATAATAGATCTCTCCATAGCTCGAATTGTCATAGTCCCTTTCAAGTGTGTTTAGGACTACACAAACGTAATCCACACATGTATTGCCTGAGGTTGATAAAGTGGCTATATTTTTTGAACACATTCAAAATAGTCAATAATAGGTTAATGAAATCTTGGAGAAGTCAGATTCCAAGTACAAGCAGCGAAATGATCAACATTCGGTGCCACACAAGTTTCAGGTGGGCGATAATGTTTGGTTGCATTTGTAGAGAGAACGCCTTACCAGACCCCAGCGGAAGCTCAGACCACTCCATATAGTCCTTACACCATAACCAAGGTTGCGGGAGACAATTCTTTTGAGCTCAGCATGCCCCAATTCCTTGGCATGCACCCAATGTTTAATGTGGCTCACATTTGACCATACTTCCGACCATTATTGGACACCTCAGATATTGTAGAAATACTCACACCAATAGAGTTAAACCTAGACTGCATGGAATAGGCCACAACTAATTGAATTATGGACACACAGGCCAATAACACTCACGAACAGAAGATCTAACTATATCAAGTTGTCAAAGGTGACAAACTCTTTCCCCAAGGCAAGTGGCTCACCAGTGACCAAGTTCAGCAGAAGTTTCCCCACCTCATGGAGGCGCTCAATGAAATGGGGACCATTGCTTTATAAGGGGGGAGGACTGATCCAGGTGGATTTTAGTACCTACCTTCCTATTCCACTTGGACCACCACCACTGTCTCTTTCATTTTTTCAGTTTCCTTATTTGTAGCACAATTTACTATTTTTGGCAGTTTTTCAAATCCTAAACTTCTAGACCCGTTTGGAGGCCCTAAGCAACATTTTTTGGGAAAACCAGAACCATCATTAGTCATAATCATATGTAGGCTACTCGAAAGTTTTAGTCCTCGCATAGATATTTCTAACGAGGTATTGTGCACATGAAACAAAGATTGTATGCCAAAGTTATAACCCCATGAAGTTAATGTACCAATTTACCCAAACAAGTTACATAGTTTAGTGCTTCATCTCCTAGGGTTAGTTTTTTGGAAGTTTAATGTTTTCCATTGTTTCTAAATAATAAATATACCTTTGAGGCTCATTCTAACATAGTTCAGAGGCATGGAGCTACCACATCTCTTCTCAGAATAAACTACCATTACCCGAGTTAATATTATTTCCATTATGTTTGTAAGAATATTTTAGTATTTGATATTAATGAAATGAAATGTTATTTCTACCACATCTTTGTATTTATGGTTATCTTTGTAGTTTTTTACATTACTATTTATATTCAGATCACCTTGGGCCTTAACAACTACAAACATTTGTCTCTATTCTGGATATTCGTTTGCTCCTATATATAAATATATTTTTTATTTATTTCTTTAATGTTATTCTCCTTTAGGTTGAGTGTAGAATTTGCACCTACGATAGATGTTGAATGTATGGTTACTGTGGAAAATTTTGATTTCTCTTCCTGCCATGTAAAAGTTATACATATTTATCACATAGGTTATATACATTTCTCTTCCGTTCAATTTTGTGCTACAATAATTTTCCTGAATTTCTTGTTTTACTATAATCGCAGGTTGTTTTCTATTTTTTACTGATTTAAATTAGCGCTACGACTATTCTAGTATAGTGTTCATGTACTACCTGGTTTATTATGTTACTGCTTATTGTAATATACTTTCGTGTTGAATCTCTGAATCACTATACAATTATTTTTTAGAAGGTTTCCTTATTAACTCTTTTATAATACAATAAAGGACCCGCTCCTGAATTCTTCACTGTTTTATTCCTTTTCTATATTTAAAATACTTAATGAAATTTATTAAGGAATACTAAAATTCCTACACAAAGTAATCGACTCATTGTTTTTTACCAAACTTCTTTTCTTTTATAATTCTGAAGATATTAGTTAGAGTGTACTTATATTGTGTTTTGTGAGAACTCCGAGAGTTACTACTTCTTTAAATTGGTAAGTATAATCACTTATTAGGAACCCATCCATTTTCCTAAACTCACAAACATAATGAATACATTATTTAGTTCATAGGAAAAATTTCAGGTATTCTATGTCTCCTTGTCTGAAGCTTCATTAGCTTACGAGAAAGTGTTAAATATGACTACCATAATCTTCTTCAAATTAGCCTATAACAACATAACATTCTATTCCTAATGATATTTAAAGATATACTGTGATATCCAACCGGAATAAACTTTTGTAAAAAGAAAAATAACTATTTGCATGTGATTCCAATAAGAGTACTTAGTTAATTTTTGCTATACTGTATACTATAATTACTATTTTGTAATTGCCTAAAGCGAGATAATACAATATATCACTCTTACTTCTATATCTCAGTAAACAAAAAATATACATGCAAATTACATAATTATATATATGACTTAACTATATAATAGATTTATTCCACACAAGGAAGAATAATTTTATCTAATGTACAAGTTTCTTCTTTTATATTTAATCTATCTCATCATTAGAATAAAATATAACTACTTTTGATATATATCATAAACAAGGAAAGTAATCATATATCTAACATAATCATTTACCTACGACATACTTGATTCATGCATGAAAACTTGTTTAATATACAATCGATTCTTAAATTTAACATTCAATCTAACATTCTCACTATAAACACATTAACTATCCCATAATCAACATATACAATATATACAAAAATACAGATAGCCTCCATTAAATGTTTCAGGAATACCGTGAATTATTCAACAGCTCCTGCTGAGCTAATTCGTTCTTACCTTAAGGAATCAACCACCTTGTTTTATTCCTCAGATGTTGTCTTATAGTTTATGCATAGCATATTATTCCTCAGCAACATCCTACTTTAAAGGTTTGCATGCATTAATTATCCGATCTTTTTTATTTTAATTTAAGAAAAGAACGTTTCTTTTTCTTTAAAGCATGCATTTTTCTCCCACCATGTTTTATTATCTTTTTTACTTAGCTTAGAATTTCACTACAACAAAGTGGTTGACATGATCTTCTATATCATTTTGTTAACATATTTAACACCTTGCTCCAAGATTTTTAGGAGACCTTTTTGGGAAGGTCCACCATGTGGACTTAACCACTAACATCTTTTTGTAAATTGGTCACTAGTCTTGAATACTCAAATACTCTTTCTTGAATACTTCCAAACAACTCATTTATTAATTCAATAAATAAAATGCCATTACATCATTAAATAGTTTCAATCCTGGCTTTTATAGCCATTAACTCTGACAATAATTTAAAAGTCTAAAAATGGACATCTTTGAAAAAGAAAAACATAAGGTGTTGCAGATTATTTATGGGAGAGCCCCTTATAGGTGAAGAAAACAAACGATAATAATATTGTGTTTTTACATGAAGATGGAGGAAAGTGACACGTGGATTTATACTCTTTTAGAACGTTGTGATGCAGGAGCATCTGATTCAAGGGAAAAATCTTCTGATTTATTCCACAAAAAATCAAAAAAATCTACAGGCAAGGAGTGGGATCCTTAGCCTACTGTTTCTATGTTTTTTCTAGCTAAATTTAGAAAATAGATAGGGAATAAAACATGTCATCTTTTTCTAGATAGGATTAGAATAAGGCATGCTAGATTAGTGTTGAGGAAAAAACAAAGAAAAGCTAAGATTACTATGTATTACTACTTTCCATATGTAACTGCTTTTGTAATAAGGCAGCTAAGGATAGGAAGGAAAAGATGTAAAAATTAGCTGCCAAGTAGGAAAGGTTTCTTATCAGGTAAGAGTCTAGAATTACAATTTTTTTTATGCATGAAACAATGAAAAAATCGAATGTGTAGCAGCTCTTCAAAGAAAAAAAGAACACAGTGTCTTGTCCAGGAATAAGAGCGCGGACCTATGTGAAGGCTATATTGTTTTTACTGTGTTACAAAAGATTTCCGCGCTGTTCATGATTGGGTAATTGAATAAAATGATTTAGAGGTATTTTTACAAAAACCCACAGTGTAAATTCTATGTGTGGATGCTTGTAGAGTTAATTGGAACGCTTAGTAGTCCACTGGGAGACTGCATTAGCATATATATATGTCATGGCTGTTAAAACAACCCGCATACGGTGCTGTCCTATAACTATTTGAAATTCCACTGTCATTATAACTAAACACTGTATTGATTTGTTAACATCACATGGTTTGAATTGTGGTTTTGTTAAACGTCGTGCACTGCCTCCATAAATCAATACGCTGTTCACCATAGATTTAATACAATGCCTGGTTGGTAATATGACATAGCGTGGTTATGAAATTTAAGTGAAGCTACACACTGTACACTGTTGGGAACTCATCGTATATTGTATTGAATTGCTTATAAAAGCGTTGACAAGATGTGTGCTATCCATTTAATTTCAATACGCTGCTGTCATAATTTAAAAGGGTTGATTTGCGTATTCATTAATCAACTGAGTGCTGTCCTCCATGAATTATATGTTGTCCACTATAGTTTAAATCAGTGTGAATTACATTGATGAGTTACAAACCAGTGAAACGTTGTGTGCCAATTATATATATATATGTTGTTCCTTTCATGAAACAGGGAGTAGATATTAAAATTGCAGCAAGCGGAATTATTAGTTATTTGTGACAGAAATTATTAAGTTTCCTCTATTGCACAAGGAGAATATTTCATGACAGATGAGCTCAGGGAATTAGAAAAAGACCACATTGGAGACATAGAACATATTGCAATCAAACTAGGACGACTGTCATTGGAACCAGCAAGCAGTCCATCATTAGTGGTATCAGAGCCAGCAATTGGCGGTGAAGTAAATCTCAGGAGCAGTAGAAGGATGGCTTTCAGGGTTGGAAGAGGACGAGGACATGGACGTGGTGGAAGAGGACAACGTGCTGGGGATGTCGAATTGAGGGAAGATGTAGAGGAGCTGCGAGCTAGGTTGGATGCACTAACCTCCGGCAGGAATATAGATGATGGAGACGTGAGTGAACCCGAAGCTGAAGCTACTGAGGAGGAAGCAGTAGAGATTTCTCTTGAGATGAAGATCTTTCAGTCAGTGATGAAATCCACAGCCAGGCCATGGAACCAGTTAGTACCAGTATATCAAGGAGGACTAAATCCAGAAGAGATGATTGACTGGATTAACAGCATGGAGAAATTCTTCGATTATGAAGAAATGGAAGATGAGAAGAAAGTAAAGTTTGTTGTCACCAAATTAGTAGGCCATGCAGTGCTCTGGTGGGATGGTGTACAGGCGGAAAAGAGGAGACTGGGCAAGCAGCCAATCAAGAATTGGAGCAGGATGGTAGCAAAGCTTAAAGGTAAATTTTTACCCAGTAACTATCAACAGACATTGTTTAGGCAAATGCAAAATCTCAGGCAGAGAGCTTTGACAGTAAAATAGTATACAGAAGAGTTCTATAAGGTGAGTATAAGAGATGGAGAAGCCCAAGACATAGCTGAGAGAGTGGCTAGATATATGAATGGCCTCAGAATGGACATTTAGGATGAAATAAGTCTACTGTCTCCAAAAACAGTAGAGGAAGCCTATCAGATAGCACTGAAGGCTGAAGAAAAACTCATAAGGAAGCAGTTTGCCAGGGGGAGAGGGACTTTCAGAGGGAAAGGAAGTCAAGGTGGTAGAGGAAGGTCTACAACACCTAAAGATGGAGCTAGCAGTAGCTCAATGCCGCATGCATCCAGAGGAGGTGATGCAAGAGGCAGAGGGAGTTTTTACAAAGGAAGAGGAGACAGAGGAAGAGGCAGAGAAATAAGATGTTACAGGTGTAACAAACCGGGACACGGAGCTTTTGAGTGTCTAGAGAATGCAGAAGTAAGGCAGAGAAATGCAATTGTTGCTCCAGCTGAGGGAGAGACACCAGTGACAGCAGTACCAGAAGAGGAAAACACACCAGAGAAAGGAGAATCTCTTATACTTAACAAAGTTTTGACTAAATCAGCAAAGGAGGTGACTGAACTGCCGCAAAGGAAAACTTTGTTCAGGACATTATGCAAAGTTCAAGGGAAATGTTGCAAGATGATCATTGATAGTGGCAGCACTGAAAACTTGGTTTCTACAGAGGTAGTGGAGAAATTGAAGCTGAAAACAAGGAGGCACCCAACACCGTATAAGGTGTCATGGTTACAAAAAGGACATCAGCTACTGGTAAGTGAACAATGTGAATTAGAATTTCAAGTGGGCAAGTATAAGGATAAAGTTGTTTGTGATGTGATGCCTATGGACGTGTGTCACATATTGCTGGGGAGACCTTGGCAATATGACAGAGCAGCCATGCATGATGGAAAAATAAACACCTACAAGTTTGAGAAAGATGGTGTTAATCATACATTACTGCCACTACCAGAAGAAGGCGGACCGGGACAGAAGACAGATCCAAAAACTCTGTTACTTGGAGGAAAGGAGTATTTGAAGCAGATAAAAGAAGGTGAGGTAAGCTATGCTGTAATTTGCAAGCCCAAGGTGATCATGACTTCCACCAAAGTTCCTGATTTACCTATTGAAATTCAAGAAATGTTGGAGAGTTATTATGATATTACTATTGATGACATGCCTAATGAGTTACCGCCCATCCGAAGAATTAGTCATCATATAGATTTAATTCCTGGAGCAAGCTTTCCTAACAAAGCAGCATATAGAATGACTCCTGCAGAAAATGAAGAAATTAAGAAACAGGTACAAGAATTGCTTGACAAGGGGTTGATCAAGGAAAGCTTGAGTCCTTGTGTGGTGCCAACAGTGCTGAGCCCAAAGAAAGATGGAGGCTGGAGAATGTGTACAGATTCAAGAGCCATTAATAAGATCACAATCAGGTACAGATTTCCGCTACCCAGGATTGAAGACTTAATGGATTGCTTGTCTGGTGCAAAATATTTTTCCAATTTAGATCTTAAAAGCGGGTACCATCAAATAAGGATAAGAGAAGGGGATGAGTGGAAAACCACTTTTAAGACCAATGAGGGGTTATATGAATGGAGAGTGATGCCTTTTGGGTTGTCCAATGCACCAAGTACATTCGTGAGACTCATGAATGAAGTTCTTAAAGAATTCATTGGTAAATTTGTAATCGTATATCTGGAAGATATATTAGTCTATAGAAGGTCTAAGGAGGAACACTTGAGGCATTTAAATTATGTCCTGCAGAAGCTACAACAAGAAAAATTATTATTGAACCTGAAGAAATGCTTATTCCTGAAAGAAGAGTTGGTGTACTTGGGATTTGTGATTTCAGCTGAAGGATTAAAGATGGATCCAGAAAAGATCAAAGCAATTGTGGAGTGGCCTTCACCCAAAAGTGCTTTTGAGGTAAGGATTTTTCATGGTCTTGATAGTTTTTACAGAAAATTCATTAAGAATTTTAGTAAGATTAATGCACCTATTATTGAGACCATAAAGAAAGATAAACAGCCATTTAAGTGGACTGTTGAAGCAGAGAGAAATTTTCAGTTGTTAAAGAAGAAAGTAATTGAAAAGCCTGTTTTGGTTCTCCCTAATTTTAACAAAACCTTTCAAGTTAAGTGTGATGCCAGCGCAGAAGCAATTGGAGGAGTGTTGAGCCAAGAAGATAGACCGATAGCTTATTTCAGTGAAAAGCTAAATGATGCAAAAAGGAAATATTCTTCTTATGATAAGGAGTTTTATGCAGTTGTGCAGGCATTGAAGAAGTGGCGACATTAGTTGATGTCAAAAGAATTTATTCTCTATTCAGATAACCATGCTTTGCAGTTTATCATGCAGCAACCAAAGCTCAACCAGAGACATGCTAAATGGGTGGAATATCTGCAAAGCTTTCATTTTTTGTTGAAGCATATAATTGGACAGTCAAACAAAGTTGCAGATGCCTTAAGTAGAAGGAATGTTTTGTTGCAGGAAAGTCAAATCCAAGTGGTGGGTTTTGATTTTCTGAAGGAGTTATACGAAAATGATGCAGATTTTAAAGAGGTATTTGAAGCTTGCAGGAATCCATCTTTGGCAGATAGGAGCAAGTGGTTGGATTATTTTCTACAGGATGGTTTGTTGTTCAGAAAAAATCAACTATACATACCAGTCTGTTCGATGAGGGAAAATTTAATCAAAGAAAAGCATAGTGGAGGACTTGCAGGTCATTTTGGTACAGAGAAGACTTTGGAGCAACTCAACAGGTTTTATTTCTGGCCAAGAATGAAATCTGAGGTAGAGAAGTATGTAAGAAATTGTAAGGTTTGCCAGTATGCAAAAGGAAGAAGCCAGAATACCGGATTATATATTCCATTGCCCATTCCAGATAGGCCTTAGGATATGATAAGCATGGATTTTGTGTTGGGATTGCCAAAAACTCAAAGAGGGTATGATTCAATCTTTGTTGTAGTAGATATATTTTCAAAAATGGCACACTTTGTTCCCTGTTATAAAACTAGTGATGCTTCTCAGATTGCTAACTTGTTTTTTAAAGAAATTGTAAGATTGCATGGGTTGCCCAAAAGCATTGTTTCAGACAGGGACTCAAAGTTCGTGGGACATTTCTGGAGAATATTATGGAAGAAGTTGGGAACTAAGCTAAGTTTCAGCTCAGCCTATCATCCTCAGATGGATGGATAGACTGAAGTTGTGAACAGAAGTTTAGGCAATCTTTTGAGGAGTCTTACTGCAGATCATCCAAAGCAATGGGATCAAGTATTGCCACAAGTTGAGTATGCATATAATGATTCGCCAAACAAGAGTACAAGACAAAGCCCATTCCATATTGTTTATGGAATGCATCATAGAGGAATATCTGAACTAAGAAATTTGGGAAAAGAAGAAATGAGGAGTGCAGAAGGTGAAGACTTTGCTTCCAGGATGCAATCAATTCATGAACAGGTGAAACAACAGCTACAAGATAGCAACATCAAGTACAAAACCAAAGCAGACATGAAGAGAAGAGAAGTGAATTTTGAAGTTGGAGACTTGGTGTTAGCACATCTCAGGAAGGAGAGATTTCCAAAAGGTGAATATAATAACTTGAAGTCTAAGAAAATTGGACCATGCAAGATACTGAGGAAGTTCTCTGCAAATGCTTATGAGATTGAATTGCCACCTGGTGTGGGAATATCACCAATTTTTAATGTTGCAGACTTGTATAAATATGAAGATAAAGCTACAGATGATGCAATACAGGATCAAGAGACTACAGAGGTTAACTGGGTAAAACAGCTGCCCACAGCAAGGAATTTACAGCTAGAAAGAATTATAGACAAGCAGGTGCACAAGAAGACAAGGAAACAGAAATACTTCCAGTATCTGGTCAAATGGAAAGGACAGCCAATCACTGAAGCTACTTGGGTTACAGAAGATGTTCTACAGAAACTAGGCAAATCTGTAGACCAGCTCATGGACAGGAGCTCATGAAGATTTTTGTCCTTAGGAGTCTGATGCAGGAGCATCTGATTCAGAGGAAAAATCTTCTGATTTATTCCACAAAAAATCAAAAAACTCTATAGGCAAGGAGTGGGATCCTTAGCTTGCTGTTTCTATGTTTTTTCTAGATAAATTTAGAAAATAGATAGGGAATAAAACATGCCATCTTTTTCTAGATAGGATTAGAATAAGGCATGCTAGATTAGGGTTGAGGAAAAAACAAAGAAAAGCTAAGATTACTATGTATTGCTACTTTCCATATATAACTGCTTTTGTAATAAGGAAACTAGGGATAGGAAGGAAAAGATGTAAAAATCAGCTGGCAAGTAGGAAAGGTTTCTCTTGAGGTAAGAGTCTAGAATTAGAATTTTTTTTATGCATGAAACAATCAAAAAATTGAATGTGTAGCAGCTCTTCAAAGAAAAAAAGAACAGAGTGTCTTGTCCAGGAATAAGAGCACGGACCTGTGTGAAGGCTATACTGTTTTTACTGTGTTACAAAAGATTTCTCCGCTGTTCATGATTGGGTAATTGAATAAAATGATTTAGAGGTATTTTTACAAAAACCCGCAGTGTAAATTCTATGTGTGGATGCTTGTAGAGTTAATTGGAATGCTGTAGTAGTCCACTGGGAGACTGCGTTAGCATATATATATGTCATGGCTGTTAAAACAACCCGCATACGGTGTTGTCCTATAACTACTTGAAATTCCGCTGTCATTATAACTAAACACTGTATTGATTTGTTAACATTACATGGTTTGAATTGTGGTTTTGTTAAACGCCGTGCGCTGCCTCCATAAATCAATACGCTGTTCACCATAGATTTAATACAATGCCTGGTTGGTAATATGACATAGCGTGGTTATGAAATTTAAGTGAAGCTACGCACTGTACACTGTTGGAGACTCATCGTATATTGTATTGAATTTATTATAAAAGCGTTGACAAGCTATGTGTTGTCCATTTAATTTGAATACGCTGCTATCATAATTTAAAAGGGTTGATTTGCATATTCATTAATCAACTGAGTGCTGTCCTCCATGAATTATATGTTGTCCACTATAGTTTAAATCAGTGTGAATTACATTGATGAGTTACAAACCAGTGAAACGTTGTGTGCCAATTATATATATATATGTTGTTCCTTTCATGAAACAGGGAGTAGATATTAAAATTGCAGCAAGCGGAATTATTAGTTATTTGTGACAGAAATTATTAAGTTTCCTCTATTGCACAAGGAGAAGATTTCATGACTGATGAGCTCAGGGAATTAGAAAAGGACCACACTGGAGACATAGAAGATATTGCAATCAAACTAGGAAGACTATCATTGGAACCAGCAAGTAGTCCATCACATTGTATCCAAGTGTTTAATATGGGATTCTTCACCATCCTAGGTAGTTATTATAAATATCTTAAGATTTTAATACGAAAAATAAACTATTTTTTGTAAAGGTGTATTCAGCTAAGACCAATATAAAGGTTTTATCTCTCCTTATTGTACTAGGAAAATCTCGGAATGGAAGAACTTATGAGCCAATCACTCTAAGCTTCCAAAATTTTGGCATATGATAAAATCATTTGTTTGATGGTGTATTTTAATGATTACGAAATGTGCTATTTGTGGAAATGTTCTAAGTGTGTTTCTAGTAATTTAATTTTAGAGTAAGAAGGCTAAATATAGTAGTATTTTGTCTTGAAGAAGAGGAGCTAAATCCATATATACCTATTGTAGTAAAATCTTGTATCTTGTTTTTGAGAAAATATGCTTTAAGCCTTAGACTTCCTATTGTGAGTGAATTCTTAGACCTTAGACCTCTTATGTCTAGTTCGATTAAGCATGTTTTATGGTGCGTATCTTTCCTTCTCATATTATAATTTCTTATTTACAAAATTAGACATGCTACAAAAATACATCATGTCTAGTTAAGCCTCCAAACTTAAATTCTTGAATTCCCTCTTAAATCACATGTATAACTCCATAGTCCAAGAAATAAAGCATTAGATCCCTCTCATCTATCAACCCAAACACTTCAAAAATCAAATTTTCTCAACATAATTGTCAATTATAATCCTTTAAAATTTTGAATTTGAAATTGTTAAATTTTAAAAACATAATCCTTAATACATAAATCAAATGGGAAAACAATCAACACCTACCCAAAATCCCCAACAAAAATATATAATAAAAAACTTTAACAGTAATAAAAACTCTAAACCATTTTATGCTTATAGGCATCCCTCCTATTGGAGTTGGGAACTTTAGTCATTTTCTTCATTAATATTTTTTATCAGATGGCCTAAATTGAAAGATATCAGTATATTCTCATAGTCGTCACTATATCAATCCATAGAATTCACACCACTAACTTACTTGCATGTCTAAATCACATGTTTAAAGCATACTTAAATTAATTTTTTACAAAGAATGATTAAAAATTTACTATGCCTCTTGTTGATAACCACGTATGTCGATTAGTGAGAAATTTATTTTAAGAAAATGATAAAATATATATTCCAACCGACATTGATTCTAAAATGTATGTCTACTTACATTCTTAAACTTATGCGTCTTCAACCATTTTCCAAGTGTTTTCTTAGCACTGAGAAATATATTTAAAACAAATTATAAAACATATATTCAAACCCAATTCTGAAATGTATATCTATTCACATCCTTAAACTTATGCCTCCTCAACCATTTTCCAACTGCTTTTTTTCCAGAGAACAGGTGTCCATCAATTTCACCATTCCACCAATCATTCCATTAATCCACAATGGAAATAAATCTCCCACTCCATGCCTGATAGAATAACGACAAGACTAGATCTTGAGCATTTGAAATTGTCATTAAATGTTTATTGTACTTATTATTCATTACCATTCCATATATTATTATAAAACTCTTCGTGGATGCATGCATTTCTTTGTTAGCACTTAAGGTTGTTGGAATTGTTGAAGGATTACTAGAATGTTGGAAGGATTACTCTAAAGATTTGAAGGGCTTATCTTGACTTCTATCTGGTAAAAAAGGTGACAAATCTTTCATAGCCTTCCTCTTCTCTACCTACTATTTTTCTAGGTTTCAACATTGGAGAAACACTTTCTTATTGATTACGTTTTAATTGTTTCCATCCTCTCCCAAATGTCTCCAACAATTTGGTTTAGTTGGTGTCTGATTGAATCATTCCCTAAACTGTGATGTTAAATTTCATTACATGAAGGATAGAAAGAATGAAAGAGTTTGGGAAATGAAGTAGCTGTGGAGAAGGTGCAGAGAATCAAGAGCCACCATCTCATCTTATAGGTATCTACACATTTTCGTTCCGCGATATTTTTCTCTACCTACTTTTTTCCAGGTTTCAGCATTGGAGAAATGCTTTCTTAGTGATTGTGGCTTTAATTGTTTCCATCCTCTCACGATTGTCTCTGATAATATGGTGTAGTTCGTGTCTAATTTAATTATTCCATAAATTTTGATGTTAAATTTCATTACATGAAGGAAAGAAGGAATGCAAGAGTTTGGGAAATAAAGTAGTTATGGAGAAGGTGCAGAGAATCAGGTATGATCAAAGGATTCATAATGGATAGACAATAAGAGCCCAAAATTTATTACTTCTTTGCCATTGATCTTCTCCCGAAAGATCAAACGGTTCATGGTATATTTTAGGTTGATAAGACACATAGGGGCTAACCGCCCGATAAAGTGGTTTCCCCACACTCCTCTGCTCTTACGTGTCCTCTGATTTGTGGAATCGGAGCCAAAATGCTCGATACCACTTACCACTGCTTTGCTACCTGAAATACCACTCTAGGTTATAAACCCTAATGGAATGGTTATAGATATGTGGAAGCCCCATGTATGAGTTTTTGGATACAACGTTTGGAAGGAGCAATGAAAGTGTGTATTATATTCGCAATTGGATATTGAGGGTGCTGGCTTGAGGGACATATCTGACAGTGACCACACTTGTTGGGGCTCTACTTCCATCTGCAGGTGATTTTATGAATATTATTCGTGCAGTGAGTGTGATACCATTGACATTTGCGTTGGAAAACCATATGTATATTAAAGCGAAGGGAAAGGACTTGAGTTCATTAGGAGGACATGGCATTGAGAAAACGTATGTTTTTTTGCCCTGTTATTCGTGATAGCAAATGTGGCAGTGTTTCGGTTCATGGTTACTGACTCTAGAGCATACCATGTCTTCACTGATCTGTGATCATATGTTAAACTATATAATTGTAGTTGCTATATTCATGCATGCAAGATATTCATTCAATTGCAAATCTCACTAGGGGTATTCAACTAATTGTTGGTAACAATCATAAGGATCATTAAGTTTCTCACTAACAACTTATTTCAATGCAAGAATCTCACATACTTTCATAAAATACTTAAATAGAGTTTCATTAAGAATATAAAATCCCCCCAACTCAAATAAGTATGACATAATTGGAATAAAAGGCCCAAAAATCCAACATATATTTATGACATAATTACATAAAATCTTTAAATAGAATTTCATTAAGCATATAAAACCCCACAACTCAAATAAACATGACATAAAATAGAATTAAAAGCCTAAAAACGTAATATATAATCTCATAAATATGAAATTCATGAAGTGCCCACAAATATGTGTTAAGAAAAAAAATATATTAAAATCACTTGCAAGCTAGAGATTTTTCTGATCGAAAGTCTATGGTATAGCATATCTCACCACCATGCATTCATAGTCTTGTAAATACATAATACAACAAGAACTAAACTTTATGTAGAAGCTAAATTAATAAAAGTTGTTAATCAAGCATGAATGCCAAGAAAAAACTATAATTTTGTAGTGATAAAAATATTCCTCTCCACATTAAAAAATATAGTTTGATTCTAATACTCTATACAACAAGACCTAAACTTTATGTAGAAGCTATATTAATAAAAGTTTTTATTCAAACACGAATGCCAAGAAAACACTATAAATTTGTAGTGATAAAAATATTCCTCTCCACATTAAAAATTATAGTTTGATTAGTTGAATCATTTCCAAGATTGTGAAGAACACAAATAACCAATATATACATGTATTAATCCATTTATATATGACCTTTGGTCTCTAATTTTAACCAAATGTATGTAAATCTCCCAACTCCACTTTCCTTTCCCATTTCATAATCCATTGTATGTTTATAGTTTCATTATATGTTAAAAAAACTCCATGTTTGACACTATACTTAGTCTTTTTAATAATTTCAATGAGATCCCTTATCCTATGCAAAGATTATTTTTTACAAAACTCTTTTGTTGTACATTTCATAAAACCTTTCTCCACATAAGTCATGTTCCTTTCCTTATGGATGGTTATGGTTTTGTACACAATATATCATGTCCTATTCCTTGCACACTTTAATGTGTACTTTTGTATAAATAATTCCGTGCTTTTATATAAATAACCTTCAATGGATCTATCCGGCTGAGGATCTATCGTGCAACGAGAAGTATCAAATCTCTTAATGTGTAAACCACTGAGACGGATCAAACCCCTCCATGTACAAACCTCTCTTTTGGTGTGTAGAACTTGAGAAAATGTTTGCACATGGAGGGATTTGATCCCTCTCAGTGTATGATAAATCCAAAGTTAGATGGATCTAAGCTGATTTAATCTTTATTTTTTAACCCTCTCTGTCCACTTCTAATTTCTTCAAAATTGTTATTATTAGTTTCCATATTACTAATACTCATGATGTTGTATTCATGTAAAAAAAATCAAAGATATAAATTAACGATATATATA
>APFE030313953.1:35161-75076 GCA_000404065.3 Pinus taeda | reverse complement strand
CTCATTTCCTCTCCCATCTTTTCCATCCTTCTAAATGGTTCCCCCTCCCCTCCATTTCATCCTTCTTGGGGCATCCGTCAAGGTGATCCTCTTTCCTCATTCCTTTTTGTTCTCATGGCCGAAGGATTAAGCTGCCTTCTCCATTCTGCTTCTAATTCTCACTCCTTAAAGGGCATCTTGTTACACAGTCATTCCCCCATCACCCACCAGAAGTTTGTCGATGATAATATGCTCTTTGGTCATCCGTCAGTGCAAGAAGCCTCTGCCTTCAAACTCTTGCTCAACCTTTTTTCAGAAGCCTCTGGCACCACCATCAATGCCTCCAAATCCCAACTTTTTTTCTTCCATACTCCCATTCTCACTCAAAGGAATATAGCCAGGATTTTGGGTTTCTCAATAGCCAAGCTTCCATCGAAATATCTAGGAGCTCCCCTGTTTGATTCTGCTATCAAACATGCTTCCTGGAGGACCCTCCTTGACAACTTAGAAACCAGGCTCTCCTCCTAGACATACTGCTCTCTCAACATTGTCAGCAGGATTATCCTCATCAAGTCAGTTCTCCAAGCCATGCTTTTGTATTTGTTCTCAATTTTGGCTACCCCGAAATGGGTTTTCAAGAACATTCGCAATCTTCAAAGAAATTTTCTTTGGGGCTCCTCAGGTCATAACAAAAAGTGGGCTCTGGTCAAATAGACGGAAGTATGTCTTTCGAAATCAGTTGGGGGACTAGGTCTGAGGGACCCCCTCCACAGCAACAACATCATGGGTGTGCGCATATGGTAGAATTGGATCTCCAAACCGCACTCTCCCTGGGGTCATCTATGGAAAGCCAAATATGCTCGAGGAAGCCCAAAGGAGGAGCTAATCTGATTCAGTTCAAACACCCCTGGCTCGTTGATTTGGAATGTTGCTAAGCAACATAATGCCTTTGTTCAAGTGCACAGCTTCTAGGAAATCCACTCAGGCACTACTGCAAGATTTTGGGAAGATTCCTGGCAACAACTTCCCAAACTTGCCTCTCTCTTTAACAAACCCAAGTGGCAAGCAACCATGCAGCAAAAGGCACAAATCCACGTCCATCAATTCTGGCAGCAGTACTCTCCCCAAGGCTTTCAACTTTGGAAACCGGCAAACACATGGCAGGCCAACTGGCAGGAGGAAACCTATGATGAGATTGATCAAGAGCTTAAACTTAGGAAAATCAAATTTTCAGATCATAAGGACCGATTGAGATGGGGATATACTACCAAGGGCATGTTCACTACCAAGGAGGCATATCAAATTCTTTAGAACCCCATTCAGATAATAAAATATCAACTATGGGACCAAGTCTGGCAACAAAACTTATGGCCTAAGGTCTCCACTTTCCTCTAGATTCTCAGCAAACAAAGGATCCTCACATGGGATAACCTACAAAAGTGCGGATTTATTGGGCCTTCCAGATGCTGCAACTGCAATATTCACTCAGAGAAAATTAATCATCTCTTCGATACTTTCCCTTTAGTAACTCAACTTTGGGAGAGAACAACACAGTGTAACAAAAGAATAGGAAGAAGAGAGGGAGAAATCGTAAACACCATAAGGAACTGGCTTCAAAATCCTTTCCAAAGCCCTCTTCTTAATGCCCTCTGGAACCTCCTTGAAGGCTTCGTCTACTAGATAATATGGAAGGAAAGAAACAGCAGGATCTTCAAAAATCACAGTTCACCTCTTGACACTCTTTGGCTTCTTCTCAAGCAGAATCTTCAAGAAAATCTAGCTCTCAGACAATGGCAAGACTCAGATATGCCAGTCTTGCCCCAGGAACACCACATTCTTGCCAATTAGAACTTAGAACTCACCTCTGCAGTCCCCATCAAGCCCAGTACTTCAATTCATTCTGAGTCAGCGGATTCTTGGTCTCCTCCTGCCATCCACCCTTACAAGCTGGACTTTGACGGAGCAGCTAAGGGCAATCTTGGGCCGGCTGGAGACGTTGGCATCTTCAAGAATGCGGAAGGTAATGTTCTGCATATTTATCATGGTTCAATGGGTAGAGATACCAACAATGTTGTCGAGCTTGAAAGCTTATGGAAAGGTCTGCGCATATTACAAACAGGAAACTTGCTCCCTTTATAGGTTGAAGGGGATTCACAAATTCTAATAGAGGCAACTATCCGGATTCAATTAGGATCCTTAGCTGCAAAGATTGCTTCGAGTTGGAGGCTTCTCAGTAGACTGGAACAAATTGAAGAATGGCTCAAAACACCACGCAACATTTCCTTCAAGCACATTTGGCGAACTACTAATAAGGTAGCAGACAGACTGGCTAATCAAGGGGCCGATCAGCAGCTCCCCTTCTTCTCTGGTCTATTGAATAGTTCCAATGATCCACAACTCAAAAGTGACTACACTCTCCTGGTGCAACAAGACCTCTCCCTCCTGGATGCGGGTGTTTGACTATGGTACAGGTACGTGGGCAGCTATTTGGGTGGGCGTGTGGCTGCTCTCCACCGCCACTCGGCCTCTCATGGCACCACTCATAATTTCCCTTGCGCTCAAGTTTATTGCTGCCTTAATGTAGCCTGTACCTCCTATGTCGCCGGTTTGTTTTCAGCTCACGGCACTTTCAACTTGCCACATTCACGTTTCTTCTCTATGTTTTATACCCTCCTCTGCAGCGACAACAATTTGTTCTCAAACTTTCCAAGGATTACACTGGGCTCTGGTTCGTTGGGCGACTTTCTAGCTATGCCTACAAGATTCTCATTGTCTCTCTGGCAAATTCGCTAGAAAACTGTCTGTTGCTCTCCCTTTCGTCTCTCTGAGTGCTGAAGACAAGCTTGTCCTCATCCCTCTCTGCCTCCACGGTTTGTCTATCCACCTGGTCACTCTGTTCCTCCAACCATGCCGAAACTTCGCCAGAGGATGAGCTGCAGAAGAGGCAGCTGCAGAGGGCAAGCGGGCTGCCAGGTCTCCTCTTCTACGATGGACTCCTCGACTTTTTGCTCAGATTTCCGCATTGATCGATACTCGGCTACTCGGAGTGGATGGGGTAGGGGCAGAGACCTGCACAATATGGCAACGAGCTCCCTCAACTCTTCGACTAAAACCACTCGGCTTCAATTCCCTTGTAGTCATGGCACTGTCTCCTTTATGGCCACGGTTACCATTGAGCTCAATGAGCTCAATCCAGGTCAGGAAGCAGGTTCCCTTGGAGCGACCACAGAAAGATTGGCAGAAGACAGACATGGTTCCATCCAGATGAACTTCAAACCGAGCAAAGCTTCAGGCTCAGGCAAAAGCAAGGCCTCCCCAACCATGAAGGAACATGCGGGCTCCTCTGACGACGACGATGATTACAAGTATGGATGTTGCATCATCGAAGAGCGGCCTGATCCATCTCATGAAGTCTGAACAGATTGGTGGTTTTTGGTTTTTTGGGAATTCAACAAGCTTGAGAATGTTCACTTTCTCTTGCTCAAATCGCCAGTTTCTCCGGCGAAAAGGATACTCTGCTAGCCTTCGGTTTCTAGTCTCGAATGTAGTCACAGCTGCTTCTGATGTCAGTATACCGCTTTGGGCTTCAGGAAATGTCTCTCGGTTCCATCTATTTGGTCTAATTTTCCTATTTTGGTTGATGTATACCCCCAGCCTAAATCTCAGTTCTTTGTTCAACAATGGGGGTTCTTTGTTTTTTTGCTCTAGTCATGGTCAGGTTCTTTGTTGTTCTTCAAGGCAATATTCAGCTGGGTTTTTTTGCGAATTGATCTGCTATGCTTGTAATCATGCCACATCTCTGGGCTAGCTTTTATGAGGCCATGGCCTCGGTGTAAAACTATTTTGTATTAATATAGAAGTAGACATATTCAAAAAAAAAAAAACTAAGGGTTTTTAGATATTTAAATAAAGAGGTATATTATATGGGAAAGGGATTTATTAAGTGTTTATTACATTCTGTTAGTGTTAATATAAAATATGAGCGAAAAAGGGGAAATTTATGAAATATAAGTGGAAAAGTGGAATAACACTAAGTATTATGTTTTTTTATGATTTATTCGCTTTTCATATATACATAATACTTAGGGTAAAGATCATTTGTGGTTTTTTTGTGTAAAAATGGATTTTACATGGTAAAAGGGAATTTATATGGTAAAAAGGGATTTTTCATGGTGTTTTTACTTTTCCTAGGTAAAAAGGGTTTTTACCATAGGAAAAGGGGTTTTTATGGAAATGAATGAATATAAAGGTATGAAGGGGAAATTAGTAAAGATATGAACGAATGGAGATGAATGGAAAGTTAATTACTTGATCAAGCAGGCCTTCATTTGCCTTGTATAATTGCCTCATGAGCATAAAAACATGATAAATGTGCATTTTTTCCAATCAACCATTAAAGTTCTGCAACCTTTCTCTACTTACACTTTGCTCATTCTATCATTTTTCTTCACTTAACGGGTGCATTTAAGCTAGAAAACCCTTATCCTTTCTTCTTATTTAACAAAAGCATACTATCTAATTCTACCCTTATAACCTCCAAGGGCTCAAATTAAATTGATGAGCACCTTATTATTCTCTACCTAACTACTAATCTGCCAAGATTAAACAGTTTGGCCAGATCTTTATTCTCTAACTAAAACATCAAATTTAAAGCATGAAGCGGTCAAGATTAAACAATTTGATTTTCATGAGTTATGGCATTTAAAACAAGCTGCACACAACCATTATTTTGCAGAAACAAAGTAGTGGCATTTAGACTTGCTCACTTTCAGAGTTTATTTGTTTTCTTTCTAACCTAACATTTTCATTTTGCCTTGGATTTTTTAGAGCATCTACCTAACATTTTCTTTGATATAGACATCATCATCAAGATATTTTCTTTTTCTAACATTTTATTCACTATTGTTATGTCCATATCCTAAACTAATTTTGTTTTGAAATATTCTATTTAATCAAAACCAAAAAATGCTACAACAGATGGTTTAAAGGGTTATAAGCTTTGGAACCCAGTAACAAGGAAGGTTGTGTACAACCAAGATGCGGTGTTCAGAGAGGTGAAAGATGTTATTGAACATGAAGTCCAACCAAAGGAACCTGAGAAGATAGAGTTTGAGTTAAAGGAGGAAGAATCAAACTCTACAGCAGAGGAGGAATCAGAAGATGAAGAGCCACAAACTCCAGTGTGAGAAGATCAATTCAAGAAAGAAGGCAACTAGAAAGGTATAGTCCATCTGCTTTCTATTCAAATTTTGCTTTATCTATTACTGATGATGATCCTAGAACTGTGAAGGAAGCAGTAGATTCAGAGGATGGAAAACTCTGGAAAGAGGCCATGGTTGATGAAATGGCATCTTTGCACAAAATTAAGGCTTGGGATCTGGTGGAGTTGCCAGCTGGAAGGAAACCCAATGGCAGCAAATGGGTGTTCAAGAAGAAGATAAATGCAGTAGGAAAGGTGGAGAAATACAAAGCTTGGTTGGTAGCAAAAGGTTATTCCTAGGTGTCGGGAATTGATTTGGTGATATTTTTTCTCCTATTTCCAAGGTAGATTCTATTATATTACTTTTATCTATTACTGCTACTTTTGATTTTGAGGTAGAACAGATGGATGTGAAGACAACTTTTCTTCACGGGTATCTAGAAGAGGAGATCTACATGAAGCAACCTGAAGGTTTTGTGGTGAAGGGTAAGAACGAACTAGTATGCAAGTTAAAGAAGTCTCTGTATGGATTAAAATAGTCACCAAGGATGTGGTATCAAAAATTTGATACATTTATACGGGGACTTGGCTTCACCAGAAGCAAAGCAGATCACGATGTTTATTTTAAATTAATTGGTGATCGTGTTAATTATCTGGTCTTATATGTGGATGATATGTTGCTGGTTCGAAATGACAAAGAAACTATCCAGGATTTGAAGACCCAATTGTCCTCCAAATTCGACATGAAAGATCTTAGTGCTGCAAACTATATTTTGGGCATGGAAATTAAAAGAGATTAGGCAAAGAGGAAGCTCTAGTTAAACTAGAGGAATTATTTCCAAACAATATTGCAGAGGTTTAATATGTAGGATAGTAAACTGGTGAAGTTTCTTATTCCTGCAAGTGTAAAGTTATCTGCTGAACAGTGTGCCAATACACAAGAAGAGGAAGAGGATATGTCCCATGTTCCATATGCAAGTGCAGTCAGTAGCTTGATGTATGTGATGGTCTGTACTAGACCAGACATTGCACATGTAGTGGGAATATTGAGCAGGTTTATGTCAAAACCAAGGAAGGAGCATTGGACAACAGTGAAGCGAGTTTTCAGGTATTTGCGTGGCACTAGTGATTATGGTTTGTGCAAACAAGGAAGACCATGATTGGATAGAGTTTTGGATATCCGTGGCTTTGTTGATGCGGATTGGGCTGGAGATCTGGATCAGAGAAGATCTACAAGTGGGTATGTGTTTAACCTATTTGGAGGTGCGGTTAGTTGGATGGGTAAGAAATAATCTGTAGTGGCACTATCAACTACAGAGATAGGATACATGGTAGCCACTCATGCAAGCCAGGAAGCAGTTTGGTTGCAGAGATTGTGTTCAAGTATGGGGTTAGTACAGGGAGCTATAAGGATAGACTATGATAGCCAAAGTGCAATTTTCTTGGCAAAGAACCGTGCTTACCATTCAAAGACAAAGCACATTGATGTTCAGTATCACTTTGTGAGGGATATGATAGAAGGCAAAAAGGTGTTGCTAGTAAAGGTGGACAATTTGAAGAATATTGCAGATGCATTGACAAAATCTGCGAACTCTGAGAAGTTCTCTTGGTGTAGAGAAACAATGGACGTTTCAGGGCTCGATAAATGACTAAGCTCTCCTGTGCCCCCCTGTGGAAAGAAAACAAAAAGTGGGAGAATGTTGGGTGGTGTTATATTCTTTCCACGACTAGCCCATGTAGTGAATCGAGGGGTTAGAGGAATTTTTTTTTTTGGACCCTATATTAGGTTGGGCGGACCTACCTATGGTTTTTGTTCCATGGTTTTGGACGCGATTATTTTCAGTCCATGGTATTGGATGCTTGAGCATGTATAAATATGTATTGTAACATTGAAAGGAACGTAATGAAAAAATCAAGCTGGTAGTCCCGGTGTTGGGATCTAGGGGAAAATCTCTGTGTATATGTGTTTTATGTGTTATGTTCTCGCATTGTTTATTTTCTGTGTTTTAGAATTCGTATGCAGGTAATTTCTATATGAGGTTAAAACCTACAACATCCCTAGTCCATTCGTTTCTAGTGTTTGTTTGAATATTTGCATTTGAGGATCTCTCTAAGATGTGTACAACTCACTTGAAAAATATCCGTAGAGGTTTTGGGCTTCGATACACTACCTACTTGTATGGTCTTGACCCCATATGTCTTATCAATTGTTTGTTAGTGAAGTGGTGACCTTAGTGGCATATCTTTTAGGGCTCTTACCTAGGCGACTATGCGTGGGAAGTATGATGGGCCTCTAAATTAGACATAAATTAAGGCACATGCCTCTAAATTAAAACATAAATTAAGGCGTATGACCATCCTTAAACACATTAAACCTCTTTTTCTTGCATTAGGTAGTTTATTTTTAACTTTAATATATTTATTAGGAAAGTTTATGAATAATTGGATAAGGCCTATGACCATCCTTAAACACATTAAACCTCTTTTTCTTGCATTAGATAGTTTATTTTTAACTTTAATATATTTATTAGGAAATTTTATGAAGTGGTGACCTTAGTGGCATATCTTTTAGGGCTCTTACCTAGGCGACTATGGGTGAGAAGTATGATGGACCTCTAAATTAGACATAAATTAAGGCTCATGCCTCTAAATTAAAACATAAATTAAGGCATATGACCATCCTTAAACACATTAAACCTCTTTTTCTTGCATTAGATAGTTTATTTTTAACTTTAATATATTTATTAGGAAAGTTTATGAATAATTGGATATTTGTGCCTAATATTATTTATTTTTGTGGAATATTATGAGAATATTGGGTAGATTATGAAGATTTAGAGGAGGAGATAATTTAGGGACTTGTTCCCTACTATAGGAGGATCAATAATAAATAATAAATCAACAAGATATTATGGAATTATGGCACAGATTGTGGAACTCCAATGATTTAGAAAATCTAGGAATGTGTTCCCTACCATTTAATGCAGATCCCTAATATTGGGGACCAGATCCAATAATCAAGGGATTTTTGTGGGGAAAGCTTCCTCCATTCATTAGGAATGATTCCTAATCATTTTTTATAAGTACCAAGTCGAATTTGCCTCTAGAGATAGATTTTCATTAGTGTTCTTGTGGAGAGAACTCATATTTTTGTAGCTCCATTGTTTTTTCTTGCAGGGGTGTAATTCTATTGATGAAAATAATGAATATTGGTGTCATGTTCAGCTTCTAAATATTGTTCTCCTCCATAGGTCTCTGATTTTTCTTGGGCTTGGCCATCGTAGGAGCCTCAGAGCCCTTTTGTATTATTTTCTTTCTTTCTTTTCACTGCTTATTCACATGCATTTCTTATTTTTATTTCTTTCTATTTCTGCATTTAGTAGTAATGTTTCTTCTTATAGGATTGAGTTAAATGGACAATGTAAGTTCTTTCGCAATATCACAAGCATTATTACATCCTTGGAAAAGATTTGGAAGTTAATAGTAATCATTGAGCTGCTTGGATTAGTCTTCTTATTCCCAAATCTAGATTGTAGGACCTCGTATTTAGCAAAGAATGGTAAATTTATGCTATTTTTTAGAGCATGCTAACAAGCTTTAATCAAGTTGGTTTCACTTACATTAGATTAAAAAAAAAAATCTAGTTCATAACAAAAATTACCCCATTGCATTTGCACTTGATTTGGTTAGGCATTTTTTAGATTTACTAGCTCACTAGTTCTTGAATTTCTAGATTTTCGACTAATAATGTTTTGCTATTTCTTAGCATAGGTTAATAGAGGTATTTTTGAGTGATTCCACTTGTAATGGGGACCTAAGAAATCCTATTTAATAACAAAATTTTTCCCATCCAATTTGGATTTGATTTTCTTGGTCATTCAATGAATTATTGTAAATATGTACATCTTGTAGTAAATCACTGTAGCATCCTATAGGAAACCCCGTTTTGACCCAAATTGAGAAAAATAATCAGTGAAGCTAGGATTAGGCCTCTACCTGACCTCCATGCCATCAAGACCATTTTAACCCCCTTGCTCCTCACTTAGATCAGCATTTTACTAGTTTCCAAGGGTAGGACTTGATTTCCATTTCTTCTATCTTCAGTCTTACATGAGATCTCATCAATGTTTTATATCATTCTACAAAGTTTTCCTCATGTATGAAGTAGACAACTAGCTCATGAAATTCTGTTTCCTTTAGATAATTGAAATTCTTCTTGTTTTCATGATTTTTGGGTAAATGTCAATGTTTGATGTAGTACAGGTGTTTCAGGAGTACAAAGAGATTTCATAGTCAGCAACCTCATCCCAACTTCATCCACCCATGGTCCTCACTTTCTTTCACTAAACGCTCACCAATTTCATCATTTCACAAGGAAACATCTCCAAGCATTTTGAGCAAATCCAACCATCTCCCGACTTTGGTTTTGAGTTCTGAAGTGGTCCTAGGAACTCCCTTACATCATTCCATCCACCAACCACCTTCCCTAAGCTTTCCATCACATTCAACATCCATCCTTTTTCTCTTAGTTGTATCTTGTAGGTTTTAAGGGGATCCTGTAGGTTTTCAGGACATCTTGTAGGAAATCCTGTAGCATCCTGTAGGAAACCTTGTTTTGAGGTTGAATTGAGGAAAAAGCCTCTAAGAAGCTAGAAAAGGGTCCCTACTTGTCTCTTAAGCCTTCAGATCATTCACCATCATCTCCAAGCCACCTGCCACATCACCAAAAGAGATTATCTTTCACACTCTCACATGAAAAAAAACAAAAAGAAAAACATATTTATTTTATTCATTTACATGCATAACAGAAGAAGGTTTGATGGTTTGAATTTGCATGCTTAGGACAATAGGATTGCATACATGTTAACTTAGAATTATTTTGAAGCAAAGCCTCTTAACAGTTAGTTAGAAAATGATGTGTTTTATCATTTGATTTCAGTGTCTTTCCTTGTACTTTCTTTCTTGCAATATGTTAAGGTTCCATTTCGAACATTTCATTTTCTGCAGTTAGTTTAGGATTTGACTTTAGTACATGCACTTCATTACATCATGACAAAAAAGGAAGGACACAATGTATGCTGCACATATAGTGTTGATACCTCTTAAGTTTGTATGAACCCTGGGTTGATAATTAAAGTCAATAGCCTTGGGAGTTGCATCATTCTTGTTGCAATACCGAGGATCATCACCTTTTGGCATCGTTGTCGGGGAGGTGTCAAAGTATGCATTGTTTTCTTCCCTAGTTGATTCATTTTTTTTGCAAAAACAAAAAATATTTGCATTAGGCATATTTAATTTCAAAAGTATAAAATTGCATTTCATTATAGTTTTCATTCAATCATAAAAACAAAAAACAAAAAAATTCTCCAACACCAACCCACCCCCCCATTTGATCACGTGGTGCAGTAAGAGCCACATCACCATACACTTTTGCAGGTAGAATAATAATATCACAAAGAATGTATAATAAATAGATGGAGATTATGACAATGAGGAAGATCCTCTCGGATTTCCCATTCAAGATATTGATGGTAATGTTCACATGAAGAACATCCCTCCAACTTTTCTTCCAAAATTTCATGGTCTAAGGTCAGAGGATCCAGAAACCTTTCTCTTTGAATTTGAGATTGTTTGTAGATCTTATGGTTACTTATTAAGAACTCAAAAAATGATATTGTTTCCGGCAACTTTGAAGGATAAAGCTCTTAAATGGTTCATGAGTTTAGGGAATAATTCAATAAGATCATGGAATGATATGCAAAATATATTTATAGAAAAATATAAAGATCATGATCTTAAGGAAGAAATATTTAGAATGAATGAAAGAGAATATGAGAGCCTTGAAGATCTAATAAAGAGGCTCGTGTATAATGTTAAGAGGGCAAAACTACATCATTTAGGATCCGAAACACTAAAAACCCTCTTTCTTAGAACAATTAGGGATGAGTGGATTGATATACTTAATCTCATGAGTAGAGGTGATGTATATCAATTATCATTTGAAGAAATTTGTGAAACATGCAAACACAAATCAAGAGGAAAAGCAAGAGTAGGTAAATCAGCATCAAGATCGTTAAGTCAAGCTAAACTTGGAAATTTGTTTGATGATTTTAAAACATAAATTCTTAGAAATCTAACAAAACAAGTAGAAATGTTAAGAATGCAAGATGAAGGAAAAGAAAATGCCGATATTTGTGTTGCAGAATCACATGATGTTAAACATTGTCCATCATTACCAAGCTTGAAGGAAGTTTACCAAGAGGACAATGGAGAAAGTCAATCACCAATACAATTATGTTATGTAGCTCCAAGAGGACCATGGCAGCCTATTCAACCTAGTATGGAGCAAGAGCCTAATTCACAATTTCAAGGTTATGCATATGCTCCTCAAAGTAATTGGAAAGCACCCTTTCCTTAGCAGCATCGGCCATCTCAACCCCAAAACCAATCTTGGCAACAAGGTTGGCAAGAAATTTATGGGAGCCATCCACAATATCCTCAATATTTTCCTCAATATCCTCCATATCAAACTCCATGTTATCCTTCCCATCCACCTCCACCACAACCACAACCTCATCCACATCCATCTCAAATATACAATCCCACTCAACTACCTATACCACCATTTCCAAACCCACACATTGAAGTAGCTCATCCCACTTACAATGCTAAGGTACAACACTTCCAAACATCTCCTCTTGAGCTCAATGGTAGTCACCATAGCTGAGGAAGAGTATCGCAAAAAAGAGATTCTCTTCATATCATTAAAGGACTACATCCAGAAGAAGAATATTCAAAAGAGAAGATCAAAGAATCATGAGATACACTTGATGAAGAGAAAATATCAAAAGCAGTAGATCGAGAGAGCTCCCTCATGCTTACCATCAAATCCTCCATGTATTCAAGAGAACAATAAAAAAAAATAGGAAGATTTGAAGGTCATGGAAGAAGAAGACATCCAAGATGATCCAAATCAACAAGTGGACCAGGGGCATCATGACTATGTTGAAATATGGTTCTAGATAGTCATTAAGTTGCAACAATACCCTCTTCTGCAAATATAAAAATCAATTCATTTGATCTTTCAAATCCAGGTACATGTCAAAGCATACATTTCAAGCCTCCACATCATTTTGTCTGTCATCTTGATGTGCACATGGCTCCATTGGAAGTATTCTTATACTTGAAAGTGATTTTGTTTTTCAAGTAGGGTAGGGTAGAAAAAAGAAAAATGATAAAAAAAGAGAAAAAATAAAAATCTTAGGTGAAAACCTCCTTGGAGGCGCCTAGAATTGGCTCATTGATTGAAAACGTCCTTGAGGCCATCAATGGGTTGGGAAAAAAGAAAAAAAAAGGACAAAAAAGAAAAAATCCTAGGTGAAAACCTCCTTTGAGGTGCCTAGGTAGACCTATTAGTTGAAAACCTCATTGAGGTAGCTAGTAGGCCTGAAAAAAAAAAAATCCTTTCTCCATGCATCTCATTGATGAATGCATGTACTCTCCAACATCTGCAAGCAACAAGAACAAGTTGGTACCAAAAGAAAAACTGGTCAATCCTAGTCAAAATAAGTCAAACTTTGACTTTCTCCTCCTTTGCTCAAATGCTCCAACAAGGCCAAGGCCATGCCAATCCATCACCCTCATCTATTTCCACCATCCAAGCATCATTCTCAAGCTTCTACCATTGAATTTTCTTGTTGTCCTAAAAAACTACAGGATGCTCTATTTTACTATAGGATACAAAAATACATAGAGTAGAAATTTGTTTTTGCTATAAATTGAAAACCCTGCATCCATTTGCCAAGATGTTTCAGGGGGAGATGCATATGGATGATGGTAACATGCTCCAACAATTTCAGCAATTTCCAGTGCACAATTTTTGTGAAATCAGTCTCCATCACCTATAGCCCTTTTTTCATTTTCTCGATATTCGTGCATCCATTTAAAAATATTTTTCATGGGGAGATGCATATGGATGATGGTAACATGCCCAAGAAATTTTAGAAAATTCCAATGCACGGTTTCCAAGAAATTAGCCTCCATAACCTTCAACCATTTTTAGGTTTTCTCGAGATCCGTGCATCCATTAACCAATTTTGTTTTATGGGGAGATGCATAATGATGATGGCAACATGCTAAGAAAGTTTCAGGTCAATCCATTTTACCATTTGAGAGATATGAACAAAATAGGGTTGTCTTGTAAACCTACATGATTCCCTGAAAACCTACAGGATCCTATAGGAGATCCTACAGGATATAGAACAACACCTACAGGATTGGTAGTGAAGAGTTTTAAAAGGGAAAAATAGAGGTTGGCTTCATCAAGCAGTGATAAGGAGGTAGGCTCTATACTTTCCCACATTTTCCAAGTGAAAAGAATATAGAAAAGCCTTCTAGTTTATTGAAAAAGATTGCAGTCTAGGGGAATTGTATACACAGAATTTTTAAATTTGGTATTAGACATATACAAACCTCCATCCATCAGAGGAAAATGACAAGGGGAACCCATCAACACAGTGAGGATTCATCAACACCCTCCTATACTAAAGATATTTAGAAGGCACATTTGGATGGGTTTCTTTGAAAAATTGAGGGGATATGATGATGAAGTAGCCAGAGATTTGCAGTTAGCTTTAGCATGGAGATCTAGAGGTCAAAGAAGCTCCTCCAAAGCTTAGCAGCAACATGCAGGTCTCTCCAACAACCATCAGGTAGGTACATGTATGCAATATTCTTGACCTCTTCTCTTGAGCATATTATAGTTAGAAATTTGTTGTCAATGCATGAGAGATGAGGTTTTATAAGCTAAGGATGGGTCAACAGTATCAGCCACCTTCAACTAGTTAATTACAACTCATTCCTTCATTCATGCAATATTGAAAAGTCAAATCACGAAGGGTGGTTATTTCAAGGAATGAGGAAAACAGTTAAAAGAAGAAATATTTGCAAAGGCCAAAGTCACCACAACACTCCAAGCCCTCCATCCACTTCATATTCACTATCTATTCATCATTCATCCATCCCATTTCATTCTTGAAAAAACAAAAACAGAGAATCCTCTCCATTTTCACAAACCTACAATACTCCCTTTGAACCCTAGCATCATCATCCAATCCCTCTTCATCATTTGTCATCACTCCCATTCAGTTAGAAGACTGTGAAAGAGGAGGAATGACTACTACAGGAAGGCAAAATATTGCTACAAGAAGAAAGAAATGAACAAATTATGTGAAACCCCAAGATGAAAAAGCTTAAGAGAGACCTAATCAAAACAAAGAACTCCAAGGCCATTAGGAAGTCATCTAGGCCACAAGAGAGAAGAAGAAAGCAACAAAAGGAAATGAGGCATTCACCATCAAAAAAAAATTCAAACTGCAGTGATGAAAAGGTGTTTTCCAAGAGGTCTCCAATCTCTTTCTAGATTTTGTCCAAGGCCTAAAAATGGGAAAAAGACATGGGAGTCAAGTTGAGGGTCCATCCTAGGCTTAGAATATCATTTATGCTAAAAAAGGGTTTCATGTAGTTTTAACAGGGTTTCTTGTAGTTTTGACAAGAATTACTACAAGATGTCCTAGTTCTCATCTAAAGGTAGTTTGAAGGTTTTAGAGGTGTCCAAATGGCGGAACAAGGTAACAGAAGGTTGATAAGTATATGGAAGACCTTGCTAAACTGAAAAATATTCAAGAACTCATCTTGAATAAGCGCAAGAAAGCAAGCTAATGGTCTCAAGACATAATGATTTTTCTTTGCACAAATAAGTTTTTGGGCTTGTCTTTGCAGAACTTGCAGTAAATATTCTTAATGCACAAGAGAGAGGCCACCAGGGCCATGGATGAGGCACAATGAGGTCACTAAGTTGCTTAGAGGATGAGAAACACTTTCAGCAGGGGGGTATGATGGGCCTTGAAATTAACATAACTTAAGGCCCATGCCTCTAAATTAAAACATAAATTAAGGCCTATGACCATCCTTCAACACATTAAACCTCTCTTTCTTGCATTAGATAATTTATTTTTAAATTTAATATATTCATTAGGAATGTTTATGAATAACTGGATATTTTTGCATAATATTATTTATTTTTGTGGAATATTATGAGAATATTGAGCGGATTATGAAGATTTGCAGGAGAAGATAATTTAGGGACTTGTTCCCCACTGCAGGAGGATTAATAATAAATAATAAATCAATAAGATATTATGGAATTATGACACATATTGTGGAACTCCAATGATTGAGAAAATCTAGGAATGTGTTCCTTGCCATTTAATGCAGATTCCTAATATTGGGGATCAGATCCACTAATCAAGGGATTTTGGTGGGGAAATCTTCCTCCATTCATGGGGAATGATTCCTAATCATTTTTTACAAGTACCAAGTTGAATTTTCCTCTAGAGATAGATTTTCATTAGTGTTCTTGTGGAGAGAACTCGTATGTTTGCAACTCCATTGTATTTTCTTGCAGGGATGTAATTCTATTGATGAAAATAATGAAGATTGGTGTCATGTTCAACTTCAAAATCTTGTTCTCTTCAATAGGTCTCTGAGTTTTCTTTGGCTTGACCATTCCAGGAGCCTCAAATCCATTTTGTATTATTTTCTTTCCTTCTTTTCACTACTTATTCACATGCATCTCTTGTTTTTATTTCTTTCTATTTTTGCATTTAGTGTTAATGATTTCTTGTTGTAGGATTGAGTTAAATAGTTGATGTAAGTTCTTTTGCAGCATTAGAAGAATTATTTCATCCTTGGAAAATATTTGGAAGTTCATAGTAATCATTGAGCTACTTGGATTAGTCTTTTTATTCCCAAATTTAGATTGTTGGACCTCCTTTTTAGCAAAGAACAATATATTTCTTCTATTTTTTAGAGCATGCTAACAAGCTCCAATTGAGTTGGTTCCACTTGTGTTAGATCAAAAAAACATTCTAGTTCATAAAAAAAATTACCACATTGCATTTTCACTTGATTTAGTTAGGAATTTTTTAGATTTACTAGCTCACTAGTTCTCGAATTTCTAGATTTTCGACTAGTAATGTTTTTCTATTTTTTAACATAGGTTAAAAGAGGTATTTTTGAGTGATTCTTAGTTAATAAAAAAAATTGTCCCATCCAATTTAGATTTGATTTGCTTGGTCATTTGATGAATTATAGTAAATCTGTACACCCTGTAGTAAATCACTGTAGCATCCTGTAGGAAAGCCTGTTTTGAGCCCGAATTGAGAAAAATCATCATTGAAGTTGGGATTAGGCCTCTACTTGACCTCCATGCCATCAAGACCATTTTAAACCTCTTGCTCCTCACTTAGGTCAGCATTTTACTAGTTTTCAAGGGTAGGATTTGATTTCCATTTCTTTTATATTCAGTCTTACATTAGATCTCATCGATGTTTTATATCATTCTACAAAGTTTTCCTCATGCATGAAGTAGACAACTAGCTCATGAAATTCTGTTTCTTTTAGATAATTGAAATTCTTCTTGTTTGCATGATTTTTGGGTAAATGTCAATATTTGATGCAGTGCAAGTCTTTCAGGAGTACAAAGATATTTCATAGTCAACAACCTCATCCCAACTTCATCCACCCATGGTCCTCACTTTCTTTCACTAAACCCTCACAATTTTCATCATTTCACAAGGAAACTTTCCAAGCATTTTGAGCAAATCTAGCCATCTACCAACTTTTTTTTGAGTTCTGAAGTGGTCCTAGGCACTCCCTTGCTTCATTCCATCCACCAACCACCTTCCTAAGCTTTCCATCATCTTCAACATCCATCCTTTTCTCTCGACTGTATCTTGTAGGTTTAAAGGGGATCCTGTAGGTTTTCAGGACATCCTAGAGGAAATCCTATAGCATCCTGTAGGAAACCTTGTTTTGAGGACGAATTGAGGAAAAAGCCTCTAGGAAGCTAGCAAAGAGTCCCTACTTGTATCCCAAGCCTTCTAACCATTAACCATCATCTCTAAGCCACCTATCACATCACCAGAAAAGATTAACTTGCACACTCTCACATGAAAAAAGACAAAAAAAAACATATTTATTTTATTCATTTACATGCATAGTAGTAGAAGGTTTGATGGTTTGAATTTGCATGCTTAGGATAGTATGATTGCATATATGTTAACTTAGCATTCTTTTGAAGCTTAGCCTCTTAGTAGTTAGTTAGAAAATGGTGTGTTTTATCATTTGATTTCAGTGTCTTTCCTTGTACTTTCTTTCTCGCAATATGTTATGGGTCCATTATGAACATTTCATTTTCTGCAACTAGTTTAGGATTTGACTTCAGTACATGCACTCCATTACATCATGAAAACAAAGGAATGACACATTGTATGTTGCACATATAGTGCTGATACCTCTTAAGTTTGTACGAACCCCGGGTTGATAATTAAATTCGGTAGCCTTGGGAGTTGCAACATTCTTATTGCAATACCAAGGCTCATCAAAGTACACATGGTACCTAAGATAGATATCAATCACCATCTCAATGCTCTTTGGGGCTGATGCTCAACTCCATCAAGGTCACTTGCGCTAATTAAGGTTGATATTTGGAGATTGGGGTAACTTCTTCTCAGTCCTTTATTAGTTGAAGGTCCTTGGGGATTTCATCACATCAACCATATTCACTTTCATGAGGTACCTTTAGATAGTTGTTTCTCTTGTTGTTTCTCATACAATTTTTTAGTGTGTTCTCTTTGGTTTTGGTTTACGTTGGCTCTATCTTTATATTTTATTTGGATCGCCCTCTAACCCTAACATCATGGTTGAACCAATATATTGTAGGTTATGGAAGAAATGTGGTCTATCTATAGTTACAGAAGATCCACTAGTTGTTCGCAGACGAGTGTGTTCACTATATCATACTCCCTCAGACTAATCTGGTACACACACCACTCCTTTAGGAGGAAATATTTAAATTGAGACTACAAATGAAAACACCTTGCGTAATTTCAACCCTGTATTAACATATCCATTTAGACCTATACTATAGCAAGTACATCTGACTATGTCAAATTATTTTTCTTTCTTCTATCATTGCACCCCCTCTGCCCCCCTCATATTTGTTGTAACTAGGACATCACATGTGGGAATTCCCTTGCCACCTTTAGGTGCCAGAAAGGGAGGATCCACCTCACTTCCCCCCTTAGCTTCACTCAATGATATTAGTGCTTATACTACTCTACCTAGTAGTCCTAGATTCTTTATTTGGGGTAGACACTAATGCCATCGTTTTTAGTTGTTGATACTCCACCCCCCCTGCTCCCCCCCTCCCACAACACTAATGCGACCCATGGCATCACCCTCCATGGCCCTCCCTTAGTTGGGGGGTTTCCCTTTTCCACTAATGGAAATGGAGCTTCTAGCAATCCATTTACTATGATTTTGTCTTTTTTCCCTCACCCCCCACCTTCTTTCTTGAACATCCCAATGGAATTTGAACCCCCTCCCTCCCAAAAATAAATGGGGGAAACACTACTCACTAGCGGTAGCACTATATAGTCCCTCACACCTATTATGGAAACCACCCTCCATTTAGGGGAACCTTCACCCTTGACACCTTTCCAATACCCGACATACATCCATTCAAAAACTTCTCAAGCTTCAAACACCCCTTCTCTGGAGTATCCAACCCTAGAAAAATCTTTCTGACTAAGGGAAACCCATAAGGGAACTTCTTCCCCTATGGTCACACTGCCATGCTCGATTTCTCTTACCCCAATTTTTCACATCAACCAACATCCCCACGACACTAATTTACTATCCTATCGGAGAACCAAGTGCTCAACTTGGATTCACCAATCCATAGACCTCATTGTTTGCAAAACTCATATGGAAAATAAATAAGTTTTGAAAAATTAAACTTGTCAAGACCAAAGTTATTGAAGATGCATGAAGTCAAAGTTACATAGAGCCATGGCTGTGCAGCCATCGTGTTTGATAACAATGATGACACATAGAAAAACATGAACATTCATGAAATAGGAGAACGATAGCCCAGTTATTGAAAGAAAATATTTTGGAAGGAAAAAACACTCAATAACGTGGAAACCATTTCTAAACACAAGGTTGTATAGGTAGTGGAGATTGATAGCGAAAATTGCCACAAAATTGTAGTAATCATCTGCATTGTTAGTTCAAAAAACTATATGGAAATGGCTTTTGTCAAAGGGTTAGTAACCCAGGAAACCATATTCTTCCTTCTATGCTTGACTGGTTGTAAATATTTGTCATCTTTTTTGGACAAATTAGTAGCCAATTTTGGTTTGGGGATGTTCACAAGTTTTCTTATGGTGGCCTTAGCTCATAAACTATCCCAAGACATCTCAATTGTAATCTGGTATTACATTGATTATCAATAAAAGAAATTCGTCATATCTACAAAAAGAAAAGAAAAAAAAGACCACCAAAATTACCATTGTTTCTAAAAACAGTCAAATATGCAGCAGAGAATGAAAACAAAAAAATATAACCATCTCCAAACACAATATCATATAGGCAGTGGAGAATGGTAGCTTAAAATATGGTCGAGTAATATTGATTTCATCTACTATAATCATACTCATTTTTCCATGTTAAAAATATCAACACATTAAACGATAGAAATGTAACACAACATATTAGAAATATAAATGCAATTCTTAACATTCCTTTGGAAAAATATGAATAATGTGAGAAATATAAACATTGATTTTTTTCGAATTTTTGAATTATTAATTTTTTTTCTTAATGTTCATAATGTCGTTAATTTATTCACATTAATACTTTTGAATTAATTAAAAAATTAGTAATAAAATCTAAAAAATTTAAACAAATTTAAACAATTTTTTATTTTTATTAAAAAATTTAAAAAGATAAGGGGTTAATATGTTTGTGACTTGTGTGATTAGTATATAGTTTAAGAAAAATAATTAAGTGTATTTAAGTTGTCAAAATTACTTAGGCACCATACCTCACACTAAATCTTTACATAGTTGGATATTGTTTGGTTTCTCTTCCTAACTACCAAGGGTTTTGACGAGCCAATCATAAATGGGTAATTATATGGGCTCATTTCACCTCCTAACCTAGTCAAATCAACCATTCTCTTAGCTTATTACATGATTTTCTGATTATATTTATGCTTATAGAGTGAGTTGAGTTAGTTATGATGCCATGAGGTCTAATATGTGTTTAATGCAGATTATTGATGATTTTTGTAGTCAAAGTCAAGGATACAGTGGACAAATGGCAACAATAACTCGAAGTGGACAAAGGAGAGGACTTATAGGAGGGAATCCCCCTCATTTATTACTCCCCACTTCAAATTCCCCTTCATACAGCTCGGAGTACCGGCAGCCAAGTCATGCATTAGCAGGCAGCCGAGTAAGTGGAGGATAACTGATGTTTATCTTGAGTTTTGGGAGCCAAGCCTCCCTGATTTTGAGGAAGTTGTTGGGAGCTTCATTTGTATAAGTAGAGAGGCCTAGGGCCTCACTAGGGTCGAATTTTTGTTGAATTTTTTCTGCAGTATTGCTTATGTAATTCTGCTTAACTTTGAGCTTATTATCTTGACAGTTCATGTAATCTTGTTATTGTTTTGAAAATAAAGATGGAATCTTTTTTGAGTTAGTACTGAGTTACGTCAGAGGGTTGAAGCTCTTGGGTTAGGGCCCAATCCAAACAACCAAGCTCCTCTTTTTTTTGTATTTGTATGTTTCCATTTAGTTTGTAGATTAGGTTGCTGTTATATGTATTTCTTTTATGGTTAAGAATAGGTTGTTTTTGATGATTCAATAGTTTGCTTCCATTTGTGTTTTCAATAGCAGGTTAAGCAGTGATAAATAAAGGATCCAAAAGGCTAGCAACAGTGCCTTGCCCTCTCTTCCTCTCTTTGGGACAATGATTTGATGCAAAGACCCTCTTGTTGCCCCAAAAACACAGATTTTCCTCCTTCATAGGACTTCTAGTGTTTGCAGCTTTCTAATTGGTTCATAATTTAGTTTTCTTTGCTTCAGAACTTCTTCATCACACTCATTTCCTTATTTGAAATAGTCTTCTTTCATGCTTTTCTTTCATGCAATGGTTGTCAACATTTTCTTCCATAGATCATAGTTTACTTTGATGCAAAAAATATGTTTTTTTAGATGCACTTATTTCCTTGCTTGCTTAATCTCATTGGTTGAATGTCAGTTGTTTATGCAGCAGATATCTTTTAGCAGTAGTCTAGCCTATCAACCATTCCATCATCCATCTGATCCATGCCATACAGGTCACCCAAATCTCCCCTCAATTTTGCCTTAGTTTCCTGCATTTTCCATAGACTTTCGTCTCTCTCTTTGAGCAAATCCAATCATCTTTCTCTCTCCTAATAATTCTTGGTAGATCCTAGGTGCCCTAACACTTCATTCCAACCTTCATCTACATTCTCCAATCACTCTCACACCTTCAAAATAGTAAAAACTGCTCTCGGCTTCCTCCTGTAGACCTCCTATAGAACGTTGTTTTCCTCCTGTAGATTTCCTGTGTTCCCCTGTAGATTTTCTTGTAGGTTTTCTTTTGAAGGCTGAGTTTGGGAAAAGCCTCCAAAATGCCACTTGAGACCTCCTAGGACCCATCCACACCATCCTACATCCTCTCAAGTCCCAAAACCACCCTCCATCACCACCTATTTGCTGCCACATTCACAAACAAATAAATTACATGCATGTCAAATTCACCTAAAAATACATAAAAACCCAGAAAGATGTTTTTTTCTCATTTTCTTATAGAGATAGCTTAGTTAGATGTTGTCTACTTCCTTGAGTATGTAATGGCATTCTTTTCATGATTTTCATAGTGCTTTCTGCAAGTAGAATAGCATCAATAGAGTAATCTCTTTTTCCTTTCATCACATATAGAGCTTCTTCTGGAATCCATAGAAGTTGGCTTGAGCTCCTAGAGACCTTGTGCCATTTGACCAAGTGACAACCTGCAGTAAGAACTAGTACTTGTGCATACAACACCATCGCTTCCAAGTTTGTTACGAACTACCGGGTTGATAAGAGTAAAGTAGGAAGTCCAAGAGTTGCAACATTATTGCTGCAATACTGGTGCTCACCACTTTTTGGCACCGTTGCTGGGGAAGCGTCAGAGTATTCTGTGATTATTGCTTTCTTCTATTTCCTATTGCAACATTATGCTAATAATTTATTTAAGCAAAAGTAGATTAGTCATTTCCTTGCTTTCAGTTCTATATTTCCTTGCTTTCCTGTTTAATTCTAAAAATTTCATTTCAGTAAGTTTATTTCAGTTAGTTGCTATTTGTTTGGTTGTTCAATCAATTTCAGTTTTGCAGGTACTTTCAGTGTGGGGAAAAAGAAGCAAAAACCAACCGAAAATATTTCCTTTCATGCCTCGTAGGAATAGAGATAATTCAGGTAAATTTTTGCCCAACACCCCAACTGCTTCACATAGCCAACCTTCTCTCTTCTTCGGTGGTTGTGATCAAGAAGAACCCTTAGGTGAACAAATCGACATATTTGAAGAACCTATAGGGGAAGAAGAAGAAAACATTCCTTTAGAGCCAATGACTGAACACATAAATGCTAGGGGGAATAGAGAAAGAATAGAGGGTACCTTTCCCATTAGGAAGACCAATGGGGACACCAAAATGAAGAATATAATCCCTTCCACCCTACCTCATTTCCATGGTCTGACTACAGAAAATCCTGACACCTTCTTGTTTGAGTTTGCTGTTATCTATCAAACCTATGACTATGCAAAAGATGAACAAAAGTTGAAACTATTCCCTTCTACTCTCAAGTATGTGCATTGTGCTAGTTCATGGGATTACCTAGCAATAGTATCACAACTTGGGTGCAGATGCAACAAGTCTTTAACAACAAGTATCAAAACTATTGTAGGTCAAAAGATACTAAAGAAGAAATTTTCCGAATGATTATAGGAGGTGATGAGTCCTTGGAAGACTATAAGGAAAGGTTCCAACTCAGTTACAAAAGGGCCGGGTGTACACTTGACCCTGAGTCTCTAAAGATGGTCCTGCTTAGGGAAATTCGGGAAGATATTTTAGATATCCTCCATCTACTGGACAGGGGATACATATACAAACTCTCCTATGAAGACATAAATATTGCTTTTAGGAACCATTCTAGAGCAGCCAGAAAGAGAGGTATGGGGAGTCAACCCATAACCAGTACCTCTTCCTCTAACTCATCCATTAAGGGGGAAATTGGAACCATGTTGGAAGACTTCAAGAGCGAGATGCTTCAGACTCTTACCATACAAATGGTTACCTTGCATATCAAAAGGAAAAAAGAGGATGTAGAGAGGGCTTTGGCCATCTTTTGCCCTAGATGCACTAGGAGGCATCCTAGGAATGAATACCCATTAAGCTCTATAGAGGTTTGTTTAGTTTGTGAGGAGAATCATTCTATAGATAAGTGCCCTTCCTTGCCCAGACTCAAAGCTGTATATCAAGGGGCTGAAAGAGCCACTGAAAAACTCTATTACATAAACCAAAGAAGGTCGCATGGACCTAGACCATACCAGCAGGGGATGCAAGGGAAATCCTAGGCTTACTACAACCCCAACATAGTCACTTCCATACCTTCTTGGGGTCCCACTACTCATCCTTCCTGGTCCATGCCTCTTCCTTGCTCCTTCTCATCTTAATATCATGCCCAGCCAACCAACCATTCATTGCAATCCTATGCTCAGCCACCACCTCAATGGAATGCACCTCATCAGGGGTGGAGGCCTCAATACAACTCTCTTCCTGCTCTTTTTCCTCCACCACCTACCCAACCACAGCAGTTGCCTCCTACTCCACCAAAGCAACCCCAAATGCCTGCCCAGCCAAATCTGAACCTGAACAACAAATAGGCTCAGTAAGTGTATAGTGGGGAACCATCATGCCCAACTTATGTTGCGGAGATCCAGGAAATTAACTTACAATCTAGGAAAGTTCTCCTAGATAGTCAGCCTCCACCTAGGGAGGTTGAGGAAGATAAAGAGGAAAGTGAACTGAAAGTAATGTTACCCTTTCCTGAGAGACTATCCATGACAATCTAGCCTACCCCAAAAGAAACTGAACTCCTGGGGGAATTGAAACATCTATGTGTAAAGATACCACTTATCCAAGCCATAAAGGATGTGCCTATCTACAATAGGTTGATTAAAGAGAAGTGCTTTAGGCATCCAGATAGGTGCAAAAGAGATGCCCCAACCATCAATGCCATAGGGTAGCTGTCCGACCTGATGTTGGGGTAGGTAATCTGTCCAAAATATCTCGACCCTGGAAGCCGAGTAGTTGATGTCCACATCAGTGGCACCATGATCCCACACACTTTGATTGACTTGGGAGTTTCCATTAATGTGATGACAAAGGACACAATGCTCAAACTCAACCTTCAAGATTCCTTGAGGAAGACCACAACTGTGCTACAGTTAGCAGATTGCTCCATCGTGACCCCTGAGGGGATTGTGGAAGATGTGATGGTATCCATTGATTCTTGGGAGTACCTTGCTGATTTCTTAGTCCTCCAGCCCAAGGCAAAGCTCACTGGGTATCCTCTCATTCTGGGAAGACCCTGGTTCGCTACTGTCGATGCCTACATCAGCTGTCGAGCTGGGAACATGACCATAAAGAATGGGCATATGTCCAAGCAGTTAATCTTATATCCTCCTGCCCAACCTTCATTAGAACATGATCTACCTCTTTGGTTGGAGGAGGACGATGAGGATGAATTTTATTCTACATCGCTTTCTACATTATAAATCGCCATGGGAGGAACACAACAATATGAGGATGATATGATTGAAAATCTGATTCAAAATCCACCTCCTAGTATATCGAATTTAGAGGACATAGTAAGAGAAACAAAAAAAAACCCCTCAACTGATCTCTATGTGGCTGACTCCACTTCTCTTCGTGTTAAGAATATAGAGTTTGGTCCAGAAAGAACCTTGAAAATCAATCCATCCCTATCCACTTCCCAGGATAAGGAACTGTGTAGCTTGCTGAGAAAGCACTTAGATTCCTTCGCCTGGAGTTATAAGGAGATGAAGGGAGTGCACCCTTCAGTTTGTACTCATCATATATACATCAAGGAAGGTTGCAAGCTAGTTCGATAGCCTCAAAGGAGAATGAACCCAACACTTAAAGATATTGTTACGGAAGAACTGTAGAAATTGCTTGATGCGGGTTCATCTATCACATCTCTGACAGTGAATGGGTCTCTCCTTTGTTTCTAGTGCCAAAGAAAAATGGTAAGTGGAGAATCTGTGTCGACTATTGGGAATTGAACAAAGACACTAAAAAGGACCATTTTCCTTTACCTTTCATAGATCAAGTTTCAGATGATCTGGTAGGGAAACAAAAATTCTCTTTCCTAGATGGGTTTAGCAGGTACAATCAGATTCAAATCAGCCCAGAAGACCAAGATAAGACCACTTTCACTTGTCCTTTGGGTACCTTTGCATACCAGGTCCTTCCTTTTGGTTTGTGTAATGCTCCAGCCACTTTCCAAAGAGCAGTACTGAGTATATTCTCTGAATTAGTTCATGATGCAGTAGAGATATACATGGATGAATTTACTCCTTATGGCTCTGATTTTCAGGAAGCTTTATCTAACCTAGGAAAATTTCTAAACAAGTGCATTGAGATGAACCTGTCCCTCAGTCCACAAAAATGTGAATTTTTGATGACTGAAGGGATCGTGCTAGGTCATGCAATATCTCAACAAGGATTGTAGGTGGACCCCAACAAAATTGCCATCATCCAAAGGGTCCCACCTCCTCAAAAGGTGAGAGATGTCAGAAGTTTCCTAGGCTTAGCTGGGCATCACTAAAGATTCATTAAAGATTTCAGCAAGATAGCCTCTCCGTTGTTTGGTCTTTTGTGAAAATATGTCGAATTTATATGGTTGGAACACTATTAAGAAGCCCTAGATACCTTGAAGAGCAAGCTTGTGACTGCCCCAATTTTGAGAGGCCCAAACTGGGCCCTACCTTTCCACATTCACACTGATGCCTCAAACAAAGCAATAGGAGCCGCCTTGGGACAAATTGATGAAAAGTTGCCTTATGCCATATACTTTATAAGCAAAAACTTTTCAAAGGCGGAGCTAAAATATACGGTCACTGAAAAGGAACTCCTAGCTATAGTGCATTCCTTAAACAAATTCAAACATTATATCACAGGCTATCAAACTTTTGTGCACACTGATCAGCTGCAATTACATATTTAATGAAAAAACTGGATGTAAATGCTCGCATTATTAGATGGTTGCTTTTACTGCAATAGTTTGATTTGACCATTGTTGATAAGCTTGGTAAAGAAAATGTTGTTGCTGACTTTTTGTCTAGAGTAAATTTGCTTGCAGGTGAATAAGGAATGGTGGATGATCAAATGCCAGATGAACACCTGTTTTCTATCTCATACTCTCTCCATGGTTTGATGATATAGCAAACTACTTGGTTTTAGCACAGTGCCCACCACACTTATCCTTAAACGAGAAGAGAAAGATAGTAAGGAAAAGCACCCCTTTCACCTGGATTGGGGGAAATCTCTTCAAACTTGGCCCATATCAGATCTTGAGGAGATGTGTGAGGGAGGAGGAAGTTTTTGACATCCTCCTAAGTTATCATGATGGGCCTTGTGGAGGTCATTTTGCAGCAAAAAGAACTACCTTCAAGATACTGCAAGAAGGCTACTATTGGCCCACTGTTCATCAGGATGTGAGAAGATATGCCATCCAATGTGATTGGTGTCAAAGGATGGGGCATCCACTCCAAAGGATGAAATGCCCATGCAACCTCAAGTGACCTGTGAGCCATTTGAGAAGTGGGGCATGGACTTTGTGGGGCTTATCAGCCCTCCTTCAAAACAGAAGAAATACATCATTGTGTGCGCCGACTACCTAACAAAGTGGGCAGATACAAAAGCAATCAAAGCAGTGATAGAGGAAAAAGTAGCTGAGTTTTTGAGGGAAAACACATTCTACAAGTTTGGGTATCCAAGAGAGTTGGTCACAGATCAAGGCAGTGAGTTCACTTCCAATTTGATTGAAAACCTGCTCACACATCATAAAATCAAGCACAGGACTTCCACCCCTTACCATCCACAAGCCAATGGGCAGGTGGAAGTCACTAATAGAGATTTGAAAGGGATCCTGACCAAGATAGTGAGCATCAACAGAAAATATTGGGCAGACAGATAAGTTGAGGCCACCTGGGCCTAGAACACAACATGGAAGACCACTACAGGGTTCACACCCTATGAACTGATCTATGGGAAGAAGGCTTTGCTATCAATAGAATTTGAATTCAATACACTAAGGGTGGCATCTCAACTGAACCTAGACCTTAGCCATGCACATAAAGAAATATTACTCCATCTCAATAGATTGGATGAACACAGAATGCGGGCTCTTCTCCATACAGAGGTAGTCCAACTTTAGAGGAAGATATGGCATGAAAAAAACATCAAAGAGAAACAATTTCAAGAGCGAGATTAGGAACTACTCTATGATTCAAGATATAAAGATTTCAAGGGCAAGCTGAGGACAAGATGGCTAGGACCCTACACTATGGAGAAATGCAATGACAATGCTTTAGTTCTGATCAAAACCATTGATGATGAAACCATCCCCATGCTTGTCAATGAACACCAGTTGAAAGTCTACAAGAAACCCCTCTCCAAGCAAGATTTCATTGAAGCATTGAATGAGTCAGTGATGGTAGTGGAGCATGTCTTAGCCTCCACTTCACCCACTCACTAAAGAAAAAGAGAAAAAACAAAAAAACAATAAGGACTCAAGTGAAAACCTCCATAAGGTGCTTGAGTCCCATCATTGGGTTGAAAACCTCTCTTGAGGTGGCCCAGTGGTGTCAAAAAAAAAAAGAAAAGAAAGAAAATAATATCCTTGGCTGAAAACCTCCCTTAGAGGTGCCCAGGATAGGAAACTAGGGTGAAAACCTCCTTGAAGCACCCTGTTTGTTTTCAAAAAAAAAAAAGGGAGAAAAAGAAAAAGAAAAATGAATTTTCAGTTGTATTGCAGATTTGCAGAAGGACTACAGGAAGCAGCAGTAGGTGCCAAGGGATCTTTGAAACTAATACCAACACCTATCCTATCTTCCCTCACCTTTCTCCATCATTCTTGATATTCTCTTCACCTCACTATGCTTCTTTTTCGAAAACTGTGTTTTCTACAGGAGGCTCCTATAGAAATTACAGACAGCCTGAAATGGATTTTAAAGGTAGTTTGAGGAACAAGGAAGCTTCATAAAATATTTATAAATTCTTCTGTAGTCTTCAAACATATTTTCCATCATTTCTAGACCTACATCACATCCCAAGCATCATTCTTCTTCCTACCCAAGAAAAAACACAGAAAAACTGTTTTTTAGAAAAACAAAAAAAACTAAAAAAATAAGAAAGGGAACCGCACCATCCACCTCACCTGAAGCCTATCATTTTTCTCTCCATCTCTATCCACATTTTTGGCATCATCCTCACAGCTCCAAGAACAGAAAAAGCTAAAATTTCAACAGGAGAAGAAACTACACGAGCTCCTGTAGGAATTCCTGTAGTTGCTGATCCCATTAAAATCTAGCATCAACAGCATGAGGGTGCAAATCTGAAGGTTGAAGCAGACACCTGAAGATCAAATCTAGCTAGAAAGGAACCTGGACATAGCACAACCATATCTCAGCAAGAATACAAGCATGCATCAAAAGAAATAAAGGCATGTAGCAGAAGGAAAGGCCATAGCACCTCACAACAAACGCATTTGGATCTTGGGTAAGTAACTAACTCGCTCCTCTATTTGCATTGGTATAATTAGAGAGAATGCAAAAACAACGAGATGGTTGAGGCTGGTTGGGGATGAGGTGGCCAGTTAACTTGGCCACCTTCATCCAGTTGAATTCACTCATCCGAAGATGTCACCAAACGTGTGCTTAGTCAAACTCAAGAGAGATGTTAAGGACAGGTAGTGGAGGTGATGGGAACTCTGATGCAATCATGAGAGATGATTACGAGGAAAGGGAAGTGATGAAAAGGTAGGTGGGGACCAATGGTCTAAATGGGGCCAGCGTACACTTGGCCATCTCACCCTCTATCAGTGGAAATATCCATAAAAAGCAATAAGTACTCCTCGCCAAAGAACTCTCACCACCTTTCTCCTTCATTATCTCCTTGAAACTCCACTCCTGCTACCTTCTCGTGCCCCCACAAGCCTTGTACCTATCATTCTCCACTGATCTCTCCCATATCCCTACTCTCGTCTTTCTATAGGAGCACTTACATGTTCTATAGGATAACTTGCAGGAATCCTACAAGAGGGCTGGTAGTGTTCTACAAGAGGGCCAGTAAGTTGTTTTGGAGAGGGAAAACATGGTTTTTAGCACAATTCTTGGGCTAAAGAGGTAGCTTCTTGGCATACCTCCATTGAAAATCAAAATATGCAAGCATTGGTTTATTTTTAGGAGAAAACAGAACTTTTGGGTGGATGAAATTGATAAAAAGAATTGTTGCTTATTTCTTAAAAAAAAAAAAAAACACAGTCTATTTGTCTCTCTATTTTATTTAGAAATTGTTCTCTCCATTTCCATAGTTGGTTTTCCAAGGAAGCATAGGCAAAATGACATGACATTTTATGAGGAAGAAGCCCAACAACTCCTCCAGGCTCCATGCACATCCCCAAGTAGTGGACATATTCACAAGAGCCAATTGGATGAACGTTTTTGAGAAATTCTGAGGGTTTGACGAGGAAATTGCTCAAGATTTTGCCCACTCTTGTGTCCCACTCTAAAACACATGCCACTGTCACTTTTAGGGGCCTTTCCATGGAGATAACCCCTGAATTTATTAGTAGGGTCACCACCCTTCCTCTTGGGTTGCCTTGGAGTAAGGATGAAAAACCAATTGGCCAGTCTGCCAAGAAAAACTTCTTCCAAAACAATGAAACCCCTGTAGAGGATAAGAATGACATAAGAAGGACTAGTATACCATACCCTTGGGATGAGGTTAGCTGTCAAATAATCAAGTATATTTCCTGTGAGGGGAGGTATAGCATTGTCTATGGTTATTACTTTAGAATCATGCATGAATTAAGGTATGGCATAGACACTCTAGCCCCTCAGAAGCTCAGCATCCCTTACTTCCTCCTGCAGTACTAAAGTAAAAACAGGAAATCCAAACCAGCTAGCTCACCATGGGTTAATCAAAATTTTAGTAGAAGAAGCCCTCCATACATTTAAAATCCCCAAAACATGAGAAATTTTCCAAAACATGACTATTGAAGGTAACACAAAGGCCCTGACCTATGGTATTAGCCCTACTGGTAGTGAGGAGGAAGAGCAGCAAGGGGAGAAGGAGAAGAAACTGGTGATTTAGAGGAACAAGAAGGGAAGAAGAAAGAAACCAAAAGAGAGAAGGAGAAAACAGAGAAAATAGAGATAGAAACAGAGACAGAAGGAGGAAAAGGGGTGGAAAAGACAGAAGTGTCTCCTGAGACCCTAGAAAGAGAGGTAGCAACTACTCTCACTACCCTCAGCACACCAATTAAGCCAAAACAAAAGAGGAAGAGGCAGAACTCAATGTATTTTAGGGATAGGAAGAGAACAAATATCAAAACAAGGAAACCCCAACCTTCTTCTAAAGTGCCAATTGTTATTGAAGAGTCACCCTCTACCCAAGGAAAAGAATCCACTTCCAAGGCACCTATCACTTATGAAAGGGGGACTCCTAGATCTCCCACATGGAAAGAAAAAGTAGAACTACAGGACTCAAAAACAGTTCTACAAGAGGCACAAACTATTCTACAGGAGACCCTGTTAAAACTACACGAGACCAAAAAAATGGAAAAAAGGTTAGAAAGACAGCCATAGGGAAAGGAGGAAGCAACAGAGGCACAAGAACCTGATCCCTAGCCTAGTCTTGGCTCTTACTACAATCTTCTCGAGGTGGGGAGAATCATTCTAAAAAAATTTGCAATTCCATTATTCTTTGAATTGGAGAAAGAAAGAATAAGGACCCATAAGTGGATGCAAATAGCCAAATCAAAAGGAGTTGAGGATATTGGCCATATGGAGAACAAACTCAGATAAATGGGCAGAGAGTTAAGTGTTTTCAGACATAGGGAAGCAATCACAAGAAGTCACCTTGAAACTGAAAATGAATTGCTAAGAAGACAGTTGTAAGAGAAAGAGACCCAACTGGCATGCATGGCTAGCTGGTCCATGGAGGCATTGCAATGTAGGACACCGGAAAAATCTTATGGCCTGTGTCTCAAGGATTAGTGGATGCAATTTCAGATCAAGACTTTGGCACAAAGAGGCACAATGCATTTCCATGATTACAGGAAGTTTATGGACTTGTGTGACCAAAGCACATCAGAAGATAAGGCAAATATTATAGAATTCTATCTCCATAACATGGCCCTCATAGACATGAATGTGTGGGACCCCAATGCTGGACTAGGGGACCTGTAACTAATGGCCATGGCCTCATGGATGAACCATGAAGAGTTAAGGGCAGCATAAATAAGAAGGTTAATGATAAAGGAATAGAATGAGCCCTTAATGATCAGAGCTGAGCCATCAAACCCCATGGAACTCATCAGCACACATAACCTACTTGCACATAATCCTCAAATTGCCCCCAGATATATCAGTGATCAGGCTCAAGCCCTTACACATTTTGAGGATATGGATAGGTTAATTGGGGATGATTGTGTGCTTGCATGTATGAAGAGATGGAACACCTTACTACACAATCTGCAAGTTAGGGAGTATCATTCCCCAATGAGGATGAAAGAGGCATTAAGGAGAGTACTAATGTACAAGCGCTCCATGCAGAGGCTGCAGGTCAATTGGATTGGCCTCAAATTGAGTCCCCCACTGTTGCTAGGAATGCTAGAATGGAGAAAAGAAGAAGAAGAGCAACAACAATGGGAAGAGGTAGACAGGAAGGCAGGATTCTATGACAAGGAAGAGGAGACCACATTAGAAGCATGGGATGCTAGGGAGGCCACCGAGGCCATAAAAGATGAGGAGATGGACTAAGTTGCTCAGAGGATGAGTAACACTTTCAATGGGGGGTGATGATGAGCCTCATAAATGGGTAATTATATGGGCTCATTCTACCTCCTAACCTAGTCAAATCAACCATTCTCTTAGCTTATTACATGATTTTCTGATTATATTTATGCTTATAGAGTGAGTTGAGTTAGTTATGATGCCATGAAGTCTAATATGTGTTTAATGTAGATTATTGATGATTTTTGTGGTCAAAGTCAAGGATACAGTAGACAAATGGTAGCAATAACTCGAAGTGGACAAAGGAGAGGACTTATAGGAGGGAATCCCCCTAATTTATTACTTCCCACTTCAAATTCCCCTTTATTCAGCTCGGAGTATAGGCAGCCAAATCATGCATTAGCAGGTAGCCAAGCAAGTGGAGGATAACTGATGTTTATCTCGAGTTTTGGGAGCCAAGCATCCCTGATTTTGAGGAAGCTATTGGGAGCTTCATTTGTATAATTAAAGTGGCCTAGGGTCTCATTAGGGTTGAATTTTTGTTGAATTTTTTCTGTAGTATTGCTTATGTAACTTTGCTCAACTTCGAGCTTATTATCTTGACAGTTCATGTAATCTTATTATTGTTTTGAGAATAAATATGGAATCCTTTTTGAGTTAGCACTGAGTTACCTCAGAGGGTTGAAGCTCCTGGGTTAGGGCCCAATCCAAGCAGCCAAGCTCCTCTTTCTTTTTGTATTTGTATGTTTCATTTCAGTTTGTAGATTAGGTTGTTGTTAGATGTATTTCTTTTATGGTTAAGAATAGGTTGTTTTTGATGATTCAATAGTTTGCTTCCATTTGTGTTTTCAGTAGCAGGTTAAAAAGTGATAAAGAAAAGATCCAAAAGGCTAGCAACAATGCCTTGACCTCTCTTCCTCCTTTTGGGACAATGATCTGAGGCAAAGACCCTCTTGCAGTCCCAAAAACACAGATTTTCCTCCTTCATAGGACTTCTAACGTTTGTAGCTTTCTAATTGATTCATAGTTTAGTTTGCTTTTCTTGAGAACTTCTTCATCATGCTCATTTACTTATTTGTAACAATCTTCTTTCATGCTTTTCTTTCATGCAATGGTTATCAACATTTTCTTCCATAGATCATAGTTTACTTTGATGCAAAAAATCTGTTTTTTTAGATGCACTTATTTCCTTGCTTGCTTAATTTCATTGGTTGACTGTCAGTTGTTTATTCAGTAGATATCTTCTAGCAATAGTCCAGCCTATCAACCATTCCATCATCCATCTGATCCATGCCCTACAGGTCGCTCAAGTCTCCCCTCAATTCTGCCTTAGTTTCCTGCATTTTCCATAGACTTTCCTGTCTCTCCTTGAGAAAATCCAATCATCTTTCTCTCTCCTATTGATTGTTGGTAGAGCCTAGGTGCCCTAACACTTCATTCCAACCTTCATCTACCTTCTCCACCCACTCTCACACCTTCAAAACAGTGAAAGCTGCTCTCGGCCTCCTCTTGTAGGCCTCCTGTAGATTTCCTGTGTCCTTCTGTAGATTTTCCTGTAGGTTTTCTTTTGAAGGCCGAGTTTGGGAAAAGCCTCTAAAGGGCCACCTGAGATCTCCTAGGACCCATCCACACCATCCTACATCCTCTCAAGTGCCAAAACCACCCTCCATTGCCACATATTCGCTACCACATTCACAAACAAATAAATTACATGCATGTCAAATTCACCTAAAAATACATAAAAACCCAAAAAGATGCTTTTTTCTCATTTGCTTACAAAGATAGCTTAGTTAGGTGTTGTCTACTTCCTTGAGTATGTAATGGCATTCTTTTCATGATTTTCATAGTGCTTTCTGCAAAAGTAGGATTAGAGGTTAACTAGGATTTCCTTGGTTTGCTTTACATTTCAATCTTCCTTTCTGCAAGTAGAATAGCATCAGTAAATTAATCTCTTTTTCTTTTCATCACATATAAAGTTTCTTTTGGAATCCATAGAAGTTGGCTTGAGCTCCTAGAGATCTTGCGCTAGCTGATTTGGTGACAACCTGCAGTAAGAACTAGTACTTGTGCATACAACACCGTCGCTTCCAAGTTTGTTATGAACTACGGGTTGATAAGAGTAAAGTAGGTAGCCCAGGAGTTGCAACATTTTGCTGCAATACTGGTGCTCACCAGGTTTCGAACCTTAGTTACCAAAAAAAATAAAACCCTCATAATCTATTGATGTTGCGGTATTTGAATTTTAAAAGAAGGACATGACTGTGGGTTTTGATCCACTTATGTGTACATGGGTTACGATACCATTTTTAACATAGCCTCTTTGGGTGCAACACATTACACCACTACCTCAAGATGCCCCATGGCTTCAAAGCTAGGCTCTCACGAGAATTGAACCTTGTCTAATGATTAAGAAACCCCTTGCTCTCCAACTTTGAATCCATCCCCTTGGAATTTTTTTTAAAGGTGGGCAAGGGGGTAGGATTTGATCCACTTATCTGTGCATGGGTCATGAGGCCATTTAATATAAACTCTTTGGGTGCAATAACACATTCAACCACTACCTCAAGATGCTCTCATGTCTCTAGGCTATGCCCTCATGGGAATTGAACTTACTCAATGGTGAAAAACTCCCTGCTTCCCACCATTGGATTCAACCCTTTTAAGCTTTTTAAAGAAAGAAAGACATGAGATGGGCTTTGATCCATTTATATGTGCATAGGTCAAAAAATCATTAATATATTCTCTCTAAGTGTACCCACACATTCAACCACTACCTCAAAATGTCTACATAATTTTTAAAGATAAACAACCCTCATAAAAATTGAATTGTGTCCACTAACAAAAACTCCTTAGTTTTCACTGTTAAATCTAATCCTTTTAAATAATTTATTAAAAAACCAAAAAACACCACTAAGCTTCTATCATCCCTCAAAACTACAATTCTATTTTATGCTTAAACATGACATCATTTTAATGCCATCAAATTCCACCACTATAAGAAAACTACGACACATGCCAAAGATTCCCCAAATTAATACTACTCCAGCTGGTTTTGAGAGATTTCTTTAAAGAATCACTACGTAAAGAGACAATGTGAAGCATATTATGGCAGGAATCTTGTTATAGATCTATGTTATTAGTTGCATTCATAGATAGATTAACTTTATGGTTCTTACTTTTGAAATAAACAAACTACGCACCACTTATTGGGATGCTCTTATGATAAGGATGATGCTATATTTATTATTTTAACATTATGGTCCTAACCTGTCTTACATTTGAGCAAACAAAAGAAATCTCACCAATGTTATTGAATACTACCCTTGTGACAAGAATGATGCTGAAATTGTCTCCATCTCATTATTTTAATATTTGTCATAAAAGAAGGTTAGAAGGAAAATGAGCAAGCACCAATTACAATATCACAAGATCATTGAGAGGTCAATACGCAACCGTGTTCTCACCATGGACTCCATAATGGTATGATGGCGATAAGGACAAAGATGACCACACATTGCTACAGGGTCCAATGCCATCATGGAGATGAAAGTGGACGTCACTTTCCTCAGGGTCCAATGCCATCATGGAGATGAAAGTGGACGTCACTTTCCTAAGGGTTTGGTAGTTGCACAGTGCATGGACACACAAGTTCAAGGGGCATGCAAGTCCAAGGGGTCTTTGTCTTCATGGAATTGTTGGTTGGATTTTCGAAGAATGATAAAGAAGAGTGAAATTGATATTGCGACAAGATAATCCCAATCTTTGAAATAAAAAGTGTTAATCACTGGCAGCTGTAGGTTTTGAAGAGATTGCACGAAAAGAATTATTCTCACTGTATTATCCTCTTGGTATTCCTCATCTATATTGTTTTAATGGCTTTTTAATTCACAGGAGATCAATGCTCCCGCAGGTGGTCCTCAAAACATAGATATAGAGAGAGATTTATATGTTCCAGTTTCTTTTTAAGAGCCCATTGTGTAAGATGGAGATATTCCTATTCTCCAAGCTTTCTTACGAGAAAAAATTGTATTCCTGTGCCTTTTAATTATATGTTAAGATTGGAAGACCAGGAGTATTGGGAGTCTCTATTTATACAGTTTGTGAAAATGGCTGTCCTCAAGGATGGGCAGGGAAGGCTATACATGATGATCCTCAAATTAATTTGCTGGTGGGGATCATGGCTAACTGGACAGCTCCACATAAGTGGAACGGTGACTGTTTTGGTCAGTTTTCCTGATTTAGGAATCACATGTATGGGCAAATTCCCTGTGCCTACTCCCATGTCGCCGTTGCCTGAAACATGGCTGCTATGTTTCCAAGCAGGGCCTGTTGCATGTGGAGAATGATCACTTCGCCAATAAGGGTTTGAGAGAGAGTAATCCTCAGGTGGAATCGCCTTCTGCAAGCTGTTTAACGCTTCATTTTATTTTTCGGTTCAGAGTGGATGGCTTTTGTAGCGCTTCAAGGTGGATGACTTCTCTAACGCTTTAGTGGCTACAAGGGCAGTCGGGGACTCCATTGTGGACAAGTACAGAGGAAGAGGGTTTGCTGCCCATGTGTTTATAAATGTGGTTGAGGTCAGATCTAATGCCAGTAGCCCCAACTTTTGCTCACTGTTGTCATTCAGAGATGATCTTGTAAGCCTCAGAACCTCAATATTCATGGTGGGTTGTGTCAACGTGATTTGCTCTGTTAGTTGGGCAGTGCTTGTTGCATTGGAAGGAGGCAGTAACAAATGGTATCATACACACACATACTCATCACTTTTATGCTGAATTGTAAAATAAACCTTTTGATTCAATTGAAAAAAATCTCTTATTAAATTTCATTAATATATTCAATTATATTTGTATTTATTATATTTCATTTTCTTTACATTTAATTATGTGGGAAGAGTTTTTTTCCAACCGGAACAAAAACTTTGATTAAAGTAAAGTTAAAAGGGTACAAAGTTCAATAGTAACATGCTTGCCCGGATTGGAAGATAGAGGCAAAGGTCAGAGTCATTTGCAGTTATTTTGCATTTAAAAAAATGACAGAGAAAAAACAAAAGAATGTGAATACAGTTTAATCATCCTAAGGATTTCATATCACAGATAAATTAATATACTGCGGAGAGTTATTATTTAGAAACTTTGTAATCAATAAAAACATGTATTGTAATAAATTGTATTTAATTTTATAATAATTATTAAAATCAATTTATATTAATTTTTATAAATATGTAAAGAATTTATTTAATGCAAAATTTACAATTCTATTAATATTTTGGAGAAGAAGAGTTAGCAAAGTAAAACTTTTAATTTTCTTAGCACCTACGTATAGTTTAGAATTGAGTTTTAGAAAATTTTAATTATTAGTTTGAAGAGAGTTTTTTTTATTATTATTTTTGGTCTTTTTTTTAAGAGCTATTCTTTTAATTAAATTTTATGAACAATGTAAAGATACAATTTTTATTAAAATTTATTAATTTTTAGGAAAAATAAATTTATTTATTAATCAATTTTATTATATGTATTAGTTAAGAAAAATATGTCTATTCACAAATATCAATTACTTATATCAATAATTGTATTTCTTATTTTATAATTGTATACAAGTTTTGTTAAAAAAATAATAGCTTGAGTTGTATCTTATAATTGTATAAAAGTTTTGTTAAAAGAAAATAACTTGAGTTTTTTTATAATTTTATACAAATTTTATTAAATGATAATAGCTTGAATATTAGCTAGTAAGTTTAATTTGTCATCCACCTAAGTTGTATTTTTTTGGATTATATAGTTTTAATTTACATGTTTAATGATATAAAATTAGTAAAAAAACATGTCAAACTTCATATGATATTTCTTTAATTAATCAATTTAATTAAAAGAGAAAAACACCAACTACTTTGAAAATAAATCTCAAGCTTTGACTTGTGTATACTATTAAGAATAATTGTAATAGTTCATGGAGGTTGAATCATTACCATCTAACTAATAATTTTTTGAAAATTAAATTAAAATTCTAAAAATACTATTCCAAAATAAAAACAACTAACCTAATAAATTATTAATATTAATTATAACAAAAATAATTATATTACATAATTTAAATAAATATATTTTTAATGTAAATATTGCTCACATGGATTCCACTATTAAATTTCCACGCATTCTAAATAGGCCAAAATTTTGTCTGGAAAACAATAGAAATTTTGACATGGTTTTGATAAGATTTGGTGGAAATGTTTGAAAATTTAGGTTGCACTTGTCAAGCTTCAGAATTTTGGGTAAATCCATGATCCAGGTGGAACTTTAAAGAAGTACCAGTGGCATGGTTAAAGGCTCAAAGTGGCAGAATTTGGATAAACTTAACATCATATCATAGTATTCGTCATCCTGATTCCAACGGTGTGAACGACACTCAAATTTGAGTTCATACGAAGAAGTTAGAGCAAGTCAAAGTCTATGTTTTACTTGAACAAGTGGCATGAGGAGATGACATGGAAAACACTCTCAGTGAATGGGGAAGCACCAAGTGTTAGGCTGTCATTGGTCCCGCATATCGCAGATCACAGGAAGAAGAGGCCGCAGCTTAAAGAAAATTAGCCCCAAGCGAGTTATGGTTGTGGTGCGATCAAATCGCAATTGCCCATCGCCAAAGGAGAAGGTTAAAGAATCAACCCCTAGAGCAAACCAGGTTATGATGTAATCGCAATCGTAAAAGCATGTTCTGATTTGTGATATCGCAATTGCTTTTCACAAAGGGGAAAACAGTCGCATGTTGTGCCAATTTTGGAAACACTGATTGTGATTTGCAATATGGGCTTCTGGACCCGATATTTTATATATTGTGGTTAATAGTTCATCAAGTTCACGATTATCGCAAGGCATTTGATGTATGGGCTTTGGTCTGTCCAGCGATTGGAAACTTTGATGGGGGAAACACCGATAGTAAAAGGTTGTTGGGTTAAACGCGTAGTTACAGATTTTTCCATGTTTAGTAAGGGTTGTTACCGCAACCCGAGATTCTCGATATTAAATCAAACATGCCTGCGAACCTGGTATATTGTTTAGAATTACCTGAGAGTTGAGGGTTTTACCGCCAGCATATATAAAGGACTATCACATCGGAGAAGGAGAGTAGACTGGATGAAAATGCAGAAAGTTGTATGTAGCATTAACCCGACCTAACAGCAGGGACCAGAACCTCACCTTGAGCAGCAGGGAGGATCCGAGAAGGTGTCGAAAGCCTGATTATCCGAATTAGGTGTTTGAATAGGTGTTTTTGCATGATTTTTCACCAGGATTTCAGTGTTACTCTTTGTTTATGAATTCGATAATCCAGGTGGATGTTGGTGGCCACCCACCTATCCCATTTGGACCCCCACAACTGTCTCTTTCAATTTTTCAGTTTCCTTAATTATAGCACAGTTTACTATTTTTAGCAGTTTTTCGGGTCCTAAACTTTCGGAGCCGTTTTGAGGCACTAAACGATGTTTTTTGGGAAATCTATGGCTAGTGATTTTTTTGTGAAAAAATCACCTTTTTTGTTGTAGTCCTCGGAGAGATCTTTCCAACGGGCTATCATGCACGTCAAACGGAAATAATACGACCAATTCGCGACCCCGGGAAGTTGATGTACCAACTTACCCAAAAACGGGGCCCACAATTTGGTGTTTCATCTTCTAGGGTTAGGTTTTGGAATGTGAATGGTTTTCCATTGTTTCTCAA
>APFE030313941.1:0-10773 GCA_000404065.3 Pinus taeda | reverse complement strand
TGCATGGTACAATTCTTTTGTCTTTGATTGATTATTTGATGCTTAACTAAAAATATTTAAGAGGATGCATGGTATCATCACTTTCTCATCCCTCGTGATTCCTCTTACTCATGCTATATCAAAATTTCCTTAGATTTCTCCACTAGAGTCAAGCTTAATACAATCACTTTGTGAGGGAATCCAATGTAACACCCTCATCCCACATCTACCCAAGTAATTGGCCAATTGGGGTAAATATGTGATGAGAGGCCACTATAATGGGATTCAACCTCCTAAGTGACCTTAAGGAAGTGGAATAGACAAAAACCCACAACACATACCTTCTATACCTACTACAGGACTCCCAAAAGCCTTCCCTGCCATCCCCATGACCAGTCCCTGGGTCCCATTGAGTTTTTAAACCATTAAACCCTTGGATGCTCCCTTGATATGGAGAAGGGTATTTCTGGGAGGTTCCAGTCACTCCCACAACAAGGCATGGGTGCGTCCGAGGACTTTTCTCCTCAGTCTTATGCCTTCGATTCTGAGATTTGTGCCACTTTTTGAAGCCCAGAGCCCAGGTAACTTCCCAAAGCTCCATGACACTTTCAGAACAAAAAGATAACAACATAATAATGATACAAATGAAATTAGTTAAACAAGGACTTGACTGGACCCCTACTATCCATGATAGGAATTTCGTCAAACATGTCACAAATATGTAATCTATAGGCTTAAACAACATATATGAGCATAGGGGTCTCATACTTATCTGAGAATTTCTAAGAAACATTGTTTCCCTTATATCATTAGTTGCATTATCATCTATTAGGTCATATATACATTATTCACTCATTTACATATCAAAACATGAGGAGAGCCATACATCATCATTGTCATAATACATGCTTATAACCAACATAATAACAACATAAATATCAAGGATACATCAAACATAGAAACCACATATAAACTAGTACATTTCACATAAGATACCAAGGAAAGAACCTCTTATTAATGAATGAAAAGCTAACCCGGTATGGGACTACCACGTTCCACCCGACCATAGATTGGCTAAGCCAAATCTATCTTCAGCCAATCACACCCTTGCCATATTCCAAGAATGAATGTGGGACTCCAACCAAAAGAAACAACTAGGGCATCCCGAGGCTAAACCACCTCACCCTCATTAATAGGAACCATGCTTTACTGCAATCGACACTGGATCACTAGGTCAAAGCAATAAACATGTAATAACAAGATTTACCATGATCTCCACCAGATCACTAGGCCAAAACAATCATGGATGCCACCCGATTTCTCCACCTACACTGTGAGGAATTCTCTTGTCTCCTAGTCTTTAGGATTTACCGCAATCCACACCAGATCACTAGGCCCTAATCGAGACTCCACTCTCCAGGCTTTATCGTATATTCCCTCTCGAGATTACTAGGCTTGATGGAGAGAACGCACCTTTAGGATTTATTGTATATCCTGCCATTCAACGGTCGAGGATTCCAGGGCCCACCGAGGCAACACAAAATCCAGTTTTATTTCAACCCATAGTTCAGTTCAGGGGTTAGCAGGTCATGTGTTCTTTTATTCAGAGATCCACCTCACTCAGCTTCAAATCCATCCAACAATCCAACTCAACCAAAACATGAGAACCACATTCACACCATGGCTATCTAGAAATGGAAAGGTTAGGTTGAAAAAAACTGTCACACTTGGCAAAACCCATGCCAATGACAGAAAGAGAACCAAGAACACACATGCAACACTATGCATGCCAAACATAGCAAGGAAACCACACATGCAAATTGATACCTGCAAATAATCCTAAAGTACTTGCTTGAACCTACTCTTTCTTGCTTGATCTCTGCTTCCTCTTTGCCTCCTTTTCCTTTCTTGATCCAATGCTGAAATGCTCCAAGAAATCTCTAGGTGTCTAAGAAAGCGAGAGAGAGAATAGAGAGCGAGCTCAAAAACTGAACTGGAAAAAGGTAATACTGACAAAAAAGTACCAACTGATCCTCATAAGCCTTTTTATCAATTAGGCCTCTATTTTCTTCATTTTTCATTATTTTCCTTCATTTTCCTCCTCACATGCAACCTGTGACTTTTCACCTTCCTTTTTTCCTAATTTCCATTATTTCATAAATAAAATGCCAGTTAATGCCACATTTCCTTTCCAAATGGCTTAGCCATTTCCTTTGCCAATTTCCTTAGCCATAATAAACCAAATAAACACCCACACTAGGATGTTTTTCCCAACATTTAGCTTGGAATAAGTGTCCCATAATCCGTGGTTATTATTTTTCCTTTATTAACTTTTATTACATGGAATTTCACCAGGGCTATGACAGAACCCTCCCCCTTGGGGGACATCGCCCTTAGTGTTCAAGCACACCTATACCTCAACAAAACTATTGAAAAGAAAAAATACTACCCATGGAGATTTATAACATAGCTCAATGCAGTATTTACAATGATCACCCTGCTGAGAAGCAAATCAACCTGACAATTATAATGGCATGACACCCATATCACTTATTGGAGCTTTATAACATATCTCATGGTGTTATTTACATCCATATACATATGTACATATACCTAAAATATCAGCAAAACATATGCTAATCATATACCAAAACATCATACCAAAACTACCTTGCCTCAACTGGCAACCAATGAAGGATACATAGCCTGCATCTGATCCATCATCTCCCATGTAGCTTCATCCAGCCCAAAGTGCTTCCACTGCACTTTAACCTACTCAATTGCTTGGTTTTGGAGCATGAACACCTTTCTCTACAATATACACTAAGGTTTTGGTTGGAATTCTCCATCTGGCTCCACCTGCAATATAGATCAGTCAATCACATGATCAACATCTTTAACATACTTCTTAAGCAATGACACATGGAAAACATCATGGAATTTTACTATTGGAGGTAGTGTAAGTCGATAGGCTACTAACCCAATCCTCTCAAGAATCTTGAAAGGTCCACAAAACTTAAGTGTCAGCTTGGCACATGATCCAATACGCAAGGATCTCTTATTTGGTTTGATACACAGTGCACCTATTCCCCAACCTGAAACTCCTTAAACAATTCGTTCCGATCTGCATAACTTTTTTGCCTATCCTGTGTTGCTTTCAGATTTTTCTTGATTACTTGCATTTCCTGTTCCATTTCCACCAACATGTCTGGTCCAATCAACACCCTATTAACCGGATCACTCTAACTAATGGGAGTATTGCAACTCCGCCCATACAATGCCTTAAATAGACTCATCTTCAAATATTCCTAATACCCGTTGTTGTAAGTGAACTCTACCAGTGGAAGATACTCTTCCCACTTTCACTATTGATGCATCACATACATGCTCAACATGTCCTCTAATATCCTGTTGACCCTCTAAGTTTGTCCATCTGTATGTGGATGATAATTTGTACTAAAGGCCAACTAAACCTGCAAACAAATCCTTCCAAAACTTGGAAGTGAACTTTGCGTCACTGTTTGACACAATCTTCTTTGGAACAACATGCAATTTGACCACATCTATGATCAACACCTGTGCCACATCACTAGTTGAATATGTAGTCTTCACTGGAATGAAGTGTGCAACCTTTGTCAACCTATACACAACAACCATGATGGAATCGTGATTTTTAGATGTCTTGGGAAAACCTGTGATGAAATCCATGGAAATGGCCTCCCATTTCCACTCTGGAATTGTAATCATCTGTATCAGTCCACCTGGATGCTTACACTTTGTCTTTACTTGCTAACAATCCAAACATCTAGCCACAAACTTTGCCACATCCTTCTTCAGATTCGGCCAATAATAAAACATCTTAACTACAATCAATGTCTTATGATAGCTTAGGTGTCCAGAATATTGTTTCTCATAAAAATCCCTCAAGGTCACCTTCTTGAGCTCACTGTAGTATGACACATATATCCTATCTCTAAGCCTTACTAATCCATCCGCTATAAGAAAATAATCCACATCCTGTGCACTTATACTTTCACCTGTACCTGTACCACTAATTGTACCTGTACTTATACTCTGTTGTAACCTGTACATAAGCTCTCTATACCTGCCATCCTACTGACCTGCCTGTAAGATTTGATCATGTAAGTCTTTTCCATAGGAGCTTATAGTTGCTATATGATTCACCTGTATCCGCCTACTAAGAGCATCTGTAACCCTATTCCCTTTTCCCTTGATGTACCTGATCTCGAAGTCAAACTCACTGATCATGGCCAACCATCTAGCTTGCCTGGCATTTAGATCCGACTGGTCTAACAAGTATCTCAACCCACTGTGATCACTCATCAATACAAACCTCTTGCCAAGAAGATAGTGCCTCCACATATTCAATGCATGAATGAGCACTACCAACTCAAGATCATGTGTCGATAGTTCTACTCATGTTCATTTAGTTTTTGTGATTCATAGAATACAACATGTCCTTCTTGCATAAGGACTCCACTAAGTCCTCTTTTACAAGCATCTGTACATACCACGAACTCTTTTTCCGGATCTGCGATCTTTATCACTAGAGAATCTATCAACAACTTCTTAACCTGCTCAAAATTGGCTGCACATTCCTCTGTCCATTCAAACTACTTACCTTTCCTTTGAAATGATGTAATAGGATTATCAATCTGTGAGAAGTTCCTAATGAACCTCCTATAATAATCTGCCAACCCCATAAAGTACCTCACCTCATTCATATTTCTAGGAGCAACCCACTCCATGATAGCCCTTATCTTTTCTGGATCTACTATTATGCTTTCCTTGGAAACCACATGCCCCAAGTAATGTACCTATGTCTAAAAGAAACTACATTTTCTAAGCTTAACATACAACTGATGCTTTCTTAGCAATCTCAACATTGTTGCTAAATGTTTAGCATGGTCTTCTTCATTTTTAGAATATACCAATATATCATCAATGAACACAATAAAAAACTTGTCCAGATAAGGACGCAACACTATTCATTCAGCACATAAAGGTAGCTGGAGCATTAGTAAAACTGAATGGAACTACAACAAACTCATAATTCCATAACTGGTCTGGAAATTTGTCTTGTAAATATCCTCCTCTTTAATGCATACCTGATGATATCTGGATCTCAAATCAATCTTCAAGAACACTATTGCTCCCTTTAGTTGATCAAATAAGTCATTAATCCTCGAGAATGGATATGTGTTCTTGATGGTCACTTTGTTCAACTACATGTAGTCAATGCATAATCTGAGAGTACCATCCTTCTTCTTTACAAACAATACTGGTGCACCTCAAGGTGATAAAATTGGCCTAATGTATCCCTTGTCAATCATTTCCTTTAACTGAAAATTCAGCTCTACCAACTCTGGAGTGCTCATCTTGTAGGGTGCTTTTGATGTTGGTGTTGCCCCTGATACTAACTCAACAGAAAATTCTACTTCCCTATGAGGTGGTGACTCTGAAATCTTTGCAGGAAACACATCTTGAAACTGTTGTAGAACTGGGTACCTTCTCAAAACATCTACATCCTCAACTTCCTTACCTTTGTCGCTAGAAATATGTACTACAAATAACACACACCCTTTTCTACGACTGCATTTTTCCTGCATAGCTGTCACCATCCTAACTGATGTTGCTTCCCTCTTACCTTGTAATATTCTCAGCTCCCCATTTTCATCCAAGAACTCAATGGCTTTGTCATAAAAATCCACCTTGGTCCTATGAGGATATAACCAATCCATACCCATGAGCATATTGTACAATCCCAATGGTAATACATTCAGATGTGCTGATGTAGACATGCCATTCAACTCAAATGCACAAGCTCTTACCCAATGATGAACTCTTTTCTTTGTACCTACATCCAACTGCACTAACCAAGACTCTGTGTGCACTTCTTTATTCAAATGACACTTATCCACCAAGTCAGGATTACCATAACTATAATTAGATCCAGGTTCAATCAAAATAGAAACAACTTGATCATAAAGCTTATCGTCCATTTCAATGATAGATGCCTGATGGTATGCTTGCTTGTTATCCTGTGCTGCATAGATACGGGGAACGCTCTGACCAACATCCCCAACAGTTTGCGCCTCTTGTGCAATATATATCTGAGGCCTATGACCCTAATTTTGTGGACAATCTCTCTTGAGATGCTCCTTACCGCATAACCAACACTCCAACCACCTAGAACAATCACCTCTATATTGTTGTTGTGAACCATGTCCCTATCTAGCTACATTGAATTTCTTTTGTAGTGACACATTTTCTTTCTCCTCTGCATTCTGAGGCCTTGTTATTTTCGGCTTCCATTTACCTTTACCTTTATCTTTCCTTTTCTATCCTTGTTGAGATTCATTCTTACGCTTTGACTGCTCATTGAAATGCTTCAAATTCCCAAAAAATTCCTCAAGTGATCGAGGCTCATCATACTCAATCTGATCTCTAAATGCTAATGGAAAACTACTAACAAAATGTTGAACTTTAGCCTTATCATCTTTAAGATACGGTACATTCCTCAATAGCTCCAGGAACTTAGTCACGTACTTTTCATCTATCATTGATCTCATCTTTAGCTCATAGAATTCTTTGGCCTTACTGTCGTAGTACCTTTCTGACAAGTACTTCTCCTGGAAAATCCTCTTGAACTCATGCCAACCCAAGTCCTCTATCTTGATGTCTCCAACCTGCTTCACATCTTCCCACCAGATATCCTATTTACATCTTAGGCTAAAGGTAGCTACTCTGGCCTTCATATTATCTGTGTAATTATGCAACTCAAAGAACTTATTCATCCCAAGTATCAAAGCCTATGCATCTTTCGGTTTCTTCAAATCTCCATCAAAATTAGGTGGCTTTTCTTTCTTAAATTCATTTGGAAAGTATCCCCTATCACTCCTCTTGTAAGGATGATAACGATGATGATCATACTACCTATCAGAACCAAAACTAGAGTAACGCCCATGTCGATCACCTCTCCTATCCGAAGTATCCAACGACCTGCCATCTCTCACTGTGTCATCTCTATCTGAGTTGTGACCACCATGAGACCTACTTCCACATGCCCCATTATTTCTATCCTCCTGCCCATGGATGATTATAAGTGGTCCCTATCAATGCAATTCTGACAAAATCTGAAGGAGTATTGCATCAACCTCTGCTTGTTTCTCTTGTGCCTGCATGATTTTGTCATTGTCCACATTACATCTCCTTATTTCTTCCTTCAAGCTTCTCAATGTGTCTTCTAAATTAGAAGAGTGGGCTAACACCACATTTCTCATATGATTCATAGGGAGAATATTTGTATTCTACCATCATGCTAGACATTTTTTTATCTCTTTCTTGCAAGGCATACTATGTTAGGTAATCTAAGTCACAATAAACCAACATACCTTAGCATAATTCGGGGAGGATATCTCATCTGCAAGATCAACCAAATCAGTATGATACATACATAAACATAATCATAAGAACATATAGATATATAACAAATAGGTGTGTCAACACATAAACATCCTTCTAGCTAGAGTCCAGTCATGAATGCATGACCATATCAACCACACACCATGACCTCATGCATAACAACAACAACCATACCAATGTACACTGATAATATACAAGCATAAACAACATGTAACCAAACATATATTCATGACGATACATTCCACGACAACACCCTCACTTTCACATGGCAACATCACTACAATCATGACTATCACCATACATATGCAACAAGCATATATACCACAAGGATGAGAACACATGTGCAACCGACATGAATGCATGACCAAAAAACACTGCACATCCAATCCAAGGGGTGAACCATCCTCTAATACCACTCTGCAACACCCTCATCCCATATCTACCCAAGTAACTAGCCAAACAGGGTAATATGCGACGAGAGGCAAATATAATGGGATTCAACCTCCTAGGCGACCTTAAGGAAGTGGAATCGATGGAAACCGACGAGCCTCTAAATTAGACATAAATTAAGGCCCACGCCTCTAATTTAAAACATAAATTAAGGCATATGACCATCCTTCAGCACATTACCTCTCTTTTTGCGTTAAATAATTTATTTTTAACTTGAATATATTCATTAGGAAGGTTTATGAATAATTGAATATTTGTGCCTAATATTATTTATTTTTTGTGGAATATTATGAGAATATTGGGTAGATTATGAAGAATTGGAGGAGGAGATAATTTAGGGACTTGTTCCCTACTACTCGAGTATCAATAATAAATAATAAGTCAACAAGATATTATGGAATTATGGCACAAATAGTGGAACACCAATGATTGAGAAAATCTAGGAATGTGTTCCACTAATCAAGGGAGCAGATCCACCAATCAAGGAAGTAGATCTACTAAACAAGGTATTTTTGTGGGAAAAGCTTCCCCCATCCATGGGGAATGATTCTTAATCATCTTGTACAAGTACCAAGTCAAATTTTCCTCTAGGGAATGACTGAGAAAATCTAGGAATGTGTTCCTTAACATTTAATGCAAATTCCTAGTATTGGGGACTAGATTCACTAATCAAGGTATTTTGGTGGGGAAAACTTCCTCCATTCATGGGGAATGATTCATAATCATTTTTTATAAGTACCAAGTCGAATTTTCCTCCAGGGAGAGATTTTTTATTAGTGTTATTGTGGAGAGAGCTTGTATTTTTGCAGCTCCATTGTATTTTCTTGTAGGGATGTAATTCTATTGATGAAAATAATGAAGAGTGGTGCCATGTTCAACTTCTAAATATTGTTCTCCTCCATAGGTCTCTGAGTTTCCTTGGGCTTGGCCATCCCACAAACCTCAGAGCCCTTTTGTATCGTTTTCATTCCTTTTTTCATTGCTTATTCACATGTGTCTCTAGTTTTTATTTCTTTCTATTTCTGCATTTAGAATTAATGATTTCTTGTTGTAGGATTGAGTTAAATGGTTGATGTAAGTTCTTTTGCAGGATCACAAGCATTATTTAATCCTTGGAAAATCTTTGGAAGTTCATAGGAATCATTGAGTTGCTTGGATTAGTCTTCTTATTCCCAAATCTAGATTGTTGGACCTTCTTTTTAGCAAAGAACAATAAATTTATGCTATTTTTTAGAGCATTCTAACGAGCCTCAATCAAATTAATTCCACTTGCATTAGATCACAAAACATTCTAGTTCATAACAAAAATTACCCCATTGCATTTGCACTTGATTTGGTTAGGCATTTTTTAGATTTACTAGCTCACTAGTTCTCAAATTTCTAGGTTTTCGACTAATAATGTTTTTTTTATTTTTTTTTGCATGGGTTAACATAGGTATTTTTGAGTAATTCCACTTGGACTAGAGACCTAAGGCATCCTAGTTAGTACCAAAATTTGTCCCATTCAATTTGGATTTGATTTGCTTGGTCATTCAATGAATTATAGTAAATCTGTACATCTTGTAGGAAATCAAGGGATCCTATAGGAAATCACTGTAGCATCATGTAGGAAAGCCTGTTTTGAGGCCAAATTGAAGAAAAGGCTTCTAGGAAGATAGCAAAGGGTCCCTACTCATCTCCCAAACCTTCTGACCATTCACCATCATCTCCAAGCCACCTATCACATCACCAAAAGAGATTAGCTTTCACACTCTCACATGAAAAAAAAGACAAAAAGAAAAACAAATTTATTTTATTCATTTACATGCACAGTAGTAGAAGGTTTGATGGTTTGAATCTGCATGCTTAGGACAGTAGGATTGCATACATGTTAACTTAGAGTTATTTTGAGGCAAAGCCTCTTAGCAGTTAGTTAGAAAATGGTGTGTTTTAGCATTTGATTTCATTCTCTTTCCTTGTACTTTCTTTCTTGCAATAGGTTAAGTTTCCACTTCGAACATTTCATTTTCTGCAATTAGTTTAGGATTTAGCTTCAATACATGCACTCCATTACATCATGGCGACAAAGGAGGGACACATTGTATGCCACACATATAGTTTCGATACCTCTTAAGTTTGTACGAACCCCGGGTTGATAATTAAAGTCAGTAGCATTGGGAGTTGCAACATTCTTGTTGCAATAGCGAGGCCCATCAGAAACCCACAACACATACCTTCTGTTAGCCTCCTGCTGCAGCAGGTTACTCATATTTCATGATTGACATTTTTATAGGCCAAATATGTCATACTTTGCATGCTGCAATGCTCCATATTTGCTAAACAATCACCAAGGAAGGAAGGCTACTCAAAGTTCATCTACTGCATTCCAATTTTGAAGAATCATTCCAGTTTTGTAGAAATTTTTCAGCCTAAGGGAGGTCCAAACAACTTAATCTTGGTCTCCCTAGGTTTCAATTTCCTGTTTTAGAATATGGAGAATGAAAATCTGTCCAAACAGCTTAATCTTGGCAGATTCTTAGATAGGTAGAGAATCAAAGGAGCCCAACTGCTTAATCTGGGCCCTTGGAAGAAATAAGGGTAGTTGTAGATAGGAAAGGCATAAAAAAGAAAAAATTGAAATGCTGGGGTCTGCAAGTCTAAGTGCACCCAAACCAAAAGAAGAAAAAATTTTAGGTAAGTAGGCTGGGTAGGTAGTTTTGAGGTTGCAGAATCTTGATTTTTGATCAATTCTATGTTTTTAAAGTATCATCTTTACTCAGGTCACAGTCATCAGGCAATTTCATATGGAGGAGTTCAAATCAGACATAACTAACTTCCCTTTCTTCCTCTTCCCCAAATCATTAACTAATTTCCCCAAAAAGAGGTCAAGATCTGCTTGATATCTCTTAGTTTCATCAT
>APFE030313932.1:136842-151005 GCA_000404065.3 Pinus taeda | reverse complement strand
AACAGGGCCAACAATAAAATATGGGGCTCAGGCCCATTAAACAAATAAAAAAATACTAAAAGGAGTTAAGAACGAATGAGATGATAAAATAAAAAACATGAAGGATCAAGAAAATAAACTCTAATGAAGAATAAATCAACAATAAATACTATAAAAAGGATGCCAATACCGACATAGATAAACAAACAAACAAAATAAATCCTGAAAAGAAGCCTAAAAAACTAGGAGGACAAGACAGGGACCTAACTTCTACTAATATTCCAACCATCATCTCTATTCAAATTATTGGGTCTTTTTTCATTTCTAGGGCCTCCCTCAATTTACAATGATGGAAATGATTAACCCTAACAACGACTTGGGCCTCCTCAACGCAGATGTGATGCTTAGATTTATCTACATGCTCTGCCAAAGCAGAGGAGCAAATCCTGCCATGATTGATGTCAACAAACATGCTCACAAATCCTTTGAGTAATCAAGTGACCAGTCTCACCAATGTAGGGAGTCCCACAAGAGCATGGGATAACGTAAACACCCTTCATATTCTTGGGGTTCGTTGGGTCTTTTACAGATCTAAGGAAGCTCCAGATGGTATTTAAAGGCCTAAAGGTTGAAGCCATCTTATGCTTCCTTAGGATCCTCACAATCTTGTCAGTGGTCTCTTGGATAAAAGGAAGATGAACACCAAAAAATCGATCCTTGGTATCTTTCTTAGCACTAGAACCATTTTCATCTCTGAGAAAAGCCTTAGTACATCGGTGTCCACTATACCCATTATTAAAGAAAACACTTAGGAGATGTGTTTTCTCTTCATTGAGATGGTTCTCATCAGAAACTCTTAAAGCTCTAGTTGCTAAGGTGTTGAGAACACCAAACTTTTCAGCTGGGAAATGACGAGAATTAACATGAAGATATTGTTCTGTATGTTTTCTTATGAAATACCTAATGAGAGAAAGAGCCATCATCATTCCTTGAGAGGAGGACGTCAAGGAAGGGTAGACTACCATTACATTCAAATTCCATGGTGAACTTTATAGAACTAGATTGATTGTTAAGATGGAGGAAAAAAAATTTCCAAATTTTCTTTACAAAGGGACTAGATGACAAAAGTGTCATCCACAAACCTCTTCCACATCTTAGGCAAAAGACGAGAAGAAGCTAAGGCCTTTGATTCAAAATCCTCCATGAATAGATTAGCTACCACAGGGGAGAGGGGGGAACCCATGGTGACACAACAAGTTTGCTCATAGAATTCCCCATCGAATGAAAATAAAGTAGAAGTAAGACAAATACCAACTAAATAAGCCGTATCAGGATCTGTGATGCACTTGATGACTTCGATGGCCTTGTTTATAGGGATATTAGTGTAGAGAGAGACCACATTGAAGCTCACAAGCTTGTCATCTGGATCAAGTTTGAAACTCTTTAAATCATTAAAAAATGATGGAAAGTCCTTGACAAAGGATTATGTATGGCGAACAAGGGGCTTAAGCTTCTGGGCTAAATATTTAGCAAGAAGATAAGTTGTCCCTCCTATCGTGTTGACAATGGGTCTTAGAGGAGCCCCTTCTTTATGAATCTTTGGCAGACCATAAATTTTGGGGGTAAGAGGGCAACTTTCAATAAGCTTATGACTGAACGAGTTGACCAACCTACTAGCCTTTATAGCAAGAGCCACACTTTTGGAAATCTTCTTCGGAGGATCCTTGTTGAGTTTCTTGTAGCCCTCGCTATTATAGAGGTGGTCCAACATCTTACAACGATAATCCTCTTTATCAAGAATAACCACATCACCACCTTTTTTGGCTTTGAGAACAATTGTTTACTTTGATGATATTACTATATATTCCAAGAAAATGAATAATGTTAGGATATTCCGACACATAGGAAATAGTTAATTATAACTTGGTCTAGTGTAGAGTTAGGTAAAGTGCGTTTCCTTAATATGTACTTTTGTAACTCACAATCCACTGGTCATGATATGTTCTAGACATTAAGTGATCCGATGGTTCATTCTCTTAGTATTACCGACACTTGATCCATGGCTTGACACTCAATTGGTCAATGATATCTATTTAAAGAGAATGGAGGTTCATTTGTAGGGTGGCTATTTATGTGAGAAGCTTATGTAAATTTTCTTTGTTTTATTAATAAATTGCCTAAAGTGGCGGCACTAGCTCAGGCCATGGACTATTTTTCTCTTTGAGGGCTTTAACCACGTTAAGAATACTAGTGTATTGATCTGTGGTCTATTTGTGAGCGGTGTCCTTTGGTATTTTATCTGAGGAACTTACCCTATAAATTCCTATATGGTATCAGGGCTATTCGAGGGCCGCATCCCTTGGTGATCCTAATCTGAAGCCGGTACAACTGCATCTGACTATCATTTCCTAGATCGACTATTTTTTACTGCTTTCAAGCTGAGAGGACTACTCTATTGTGTTAGAAGCATCTGTTCCAATGAGGAACCCCTTTTGTTTCATGCGAAAAGGTTTCCGGTATCCCCATCTACATCATTTTCAAGATCTCGGGGTATACAGTCTTTATTTGCAATTTTAGTTATTCATCTCTCTGTTTATTTATGTTTATTTAGCTCTCTGTTTTTTATTACAGGATCTATACTTTTCATTTTTGCGTATGCTCATTGTCCCGCAACTCTATGCAATCTGGGCAAATCAGAAATAGAAAGGAAGGATTTTTCTCAAGCATATGCTCTTTTCCGCTATGCCTTAGTGTGATCTCAGAAAATAAAAAACATTCAGGAAAATATTTAGTTTATGGCGAAAGATAACTTCAAGCCACAAGGTTTGGTTTTCTGTGCATGTTCGTGTTGGGTTGTGTGTTTTTGTTGTTTTGTAGGAAAAAATCGTTTTTTCAAGTAAGAACGCACCCCAAAGCTTCAGTAACTAAATCCAAAAAAAACAAACCTCCTTCCTCTCTTCCAAATTACTATCCTTTTAAACTAGCTCACTTGGTCCAATGTTACTTTATGAGAATAGAGGTCTTGGGTTCAAGTCTTTCTTTTGGTTGAGTTACTCTTTCAAAAAGCACACATAACTTATCTTTTAAAGTTACTTTATGTAAAAGTGTTTTCACCGATTATAAAAAGTAAGTCACTTATAATTCTAAAGTCCCTTTATCTTTTATTTAAGTTACAATTTAGTGAGTAGCTCATAAAGTACCATTGTAAAAGTGACTTTCACTTATTTATAAAAGTGGGTCACATAAAATATTTTTTAAAGTGAGCTAATTAGTTTGGAAAGTGGGTGGGGGGGTATTTTTTAATATAACATTATCATTTGCTTTCGCACATTCACACACTTTGTCTACATCTTCAACAACTTTTCTTCAAAAATCCATAACTTCTTTATCCGGAAGCCGTTTTTTTTTAATTGGCCTAATTTTTTGAGATCTTTCCATTGGAACACTTAGTTTCAACATCTACAACTTCAATTCCTGTTAGAATGGAAAATCCATGCCAAGTTATTCTTAACAACAACAACTACTTCCAATGGTGGTCATACATTGTGGATTTACTTAAAAGTAAAGGTCTTTACAAAATAGCTTCAGGCCAAGAAACCAAACCTAAAGATGAAGATAACGAAGCAAAATGGGAAAATAGGCAAGATCAAGCACATGGGTTAATAGGGATGCCTATTTCTGTAGACCTTAGATTCCACATCGTAGAAATTGATGCCCCTAATGAAGCAATGAAACAACTCCTAAAGTTTGTGGAATTAAAAATGAAATTAGAGCCCATCAACTCGAAAATGAGTTGCTTACGTTCTACCCCAATAACTTTTCTTCCATTGAAGATTTTTTGTCCAAGTTCAAGACCCTTAGACTTCTCTTGGAAGGTGTTAAGGTTAAGAAATAACATGGTAGCCTTATATATTCCATTCTTTCTAAGTTGGGACCAGCCTACTCTGTGTTTGTTTCCACCTTCCATTCTACTCGAGAAGCCTTCATTTCTCAAGGAAAAGACTAAAAGTGCCCCTCTTTTGATGCCTTTTGTGATTCTTTAATAAGAGAACAAGAAAAAATCTCACATCTTGGCCTTCTTAATCTTGGAAACTCTTCTAAGAAATCCTTAGCTTCCCAACAACAACCAAATTCAAAGAATCCTAAGAAACAGTATCCTAAAAATAATTGTCCTAAACCAAATAAGGGTCCTAAGCAATTTTAGTCTCAAAATTAAAAATCAATTCAACAAAATGATAAGGAAAATAAAAACAAAGGGAAGAAGATTGATAGACATTGCAACTTTTGTAATCAATATGGCCACTGAGAATCCAAATGCTTTAAGAAGGTGGAAGCCTTGGAAGAAACAATGAAGAAGCATAACATCCCTTTTTAGCACTCTTCAACTTCAATTTCATCTTCAGGAATTGCACTTTCTGCATGTGGTTGTCAAGCATCTCGGTCTGGCTATGCACTAAATGTATCTTCTTCTTCTCATTCTCATGAGTGGCTCATTGATTTAGAGCTTCTTATCACATGGCAAAAAACAAAGCCATGTTTTCTTCTTTAAATGATTGTAACACCAAAAATATATATGCTGGTGATGATAGATCACTTAGTGTTGTAGGGACTGGAACTATTCATCTAGACAAAAGTCAATTTAATGATATATTATGTGTTCCAACCTTATCTTACAACCTTCTATTTGTATATCAGATAACTCATTCAGTTGAAGGTAAAATCGTTGAATTCTCACCTCATGATGTTATAATTAAGGACCTAAGAGATCCTAGATAGATTTTAGCTATTGGCATTGCTAATGATTCTATAAGGTTAGGTAAGTTTAACAACTTTGGGTCATCAACTCTTCCCTTGGTATTTTTTTCTCATAATGATGAAGTGAACAAACTTTGGCAAGATCGATTTGGTTACTTAAACTATCACTCCCTTCAAAATCTATGTAAAAAAAATATGGTCATAGGTCTTCCTATGGTATCTTGTAGAGATGGTGTTTGCTCTGGATGCGTACTCAGAAAAATTCATCAAGATAGTTTTGAAAAACATGCCTCTTAGCATGCCTCAACCCCTTTACATCTTGTTCATAGTGATTTATGTGGTCCACTTTCAGTTGTTTCATTCTCTGCCTACAAGTATTTCTTAACTTTCATTGATGATTTCTCTAGACGCACTTGGGTATACTTCTTAAAACTCAAGAGTGAAGTATTTAAAATGTTCTTGGCCTTTAATGACTTTGTTGAGAAAAAATCTGGACATCAAATTCTCAAGCAAAGATTTGATAATGGCAGAGAATATGTTAACAACAAATTCATCAACTTTTTCACTGAGCAGGGAATTCAAATGGAACATATTGTTCCATATACTCCACACAAAAATGGTTTATCTGAAACGAAGAATCACACCTTAAATGAAATGGATAACTCTATACTTCAATCTAAAGGACATAGTCTTAATTTTTGGGTAGAAGCAATTAACTGTGCAAATTACATACTAAATCACACTCCTACTAAGGTTTTAAAGAACATCACTCTGGAAGAAGAATGGAGCTGAATTAAGCCAGATGTAAGTCACTTTCATGTTTTTGGAAGTGAAGCATGGGCGCATATTCCAAATGAGAAACATAAACCTTTAGAACCTAAGAGTGAAAAATGTATTTTTGTTGGATATTCTGAAGATGTCAAAGGATATAGACTTATTCCACTTAAGTCCAAAAATGTTATCATTAGAAGAGTTCTAAATTTTGTTGAAAATATATCAACCTATGAGCCTACTTTAATGGATCTACCACCTCTCTCTATCCTTTCTACTTTTGAAAATATTTCTTCTTCAGGTGATGATAGCGAGGATAAAAATACCCCCCACCTTTTGAGGATCCTCCTTCAGCTCCTCAGCTTCCAAAATGGGTCCGTGCTACTCAAGATGTAGTAGGTTCTCTTGTAGGTGATCCTACAGATCAGCGATATATACGTTCTCAATTCGACAGAGCCTCTTCCTTACTGGATTAAGCTTCAACGAATTACTATCCTAACACCTTTCTAAAAGCTTCAGGACATCTAGATTGGTACAGAGCTATGAATGAAAATAACATTCATTATTCACAAATGATTCATGGGATCTTGTTCCTCTACCAAAGGGACAAAAACTTGTTAGATGCAAATGGGTTTACAGAACCAAGTTTTGACGAGATGGAAACGTTGATAAACATAAAGCTTGTCTTGTTGCTTAGGGTTTTTCACAAGTTGAAGGCATTGACTATACTGAAACCTTGTTCCCTGTTTCCAAAATGAACTCTATCCACCTTGTTCTTTCCCTTGCCACCTCTTTAAAATGGGAAGTCCATCACATGGATGTTAAATCTGGCTTCTTGCATGGGGACTTGAATGAAGAAATCTATATGGAAAAACCTCCTAGCTTTATACAAACATAATCCAACCTTGTATGTTGGCTGAAGAAATACCTTTATGGTTTAAATCAAGCCCCTTGGGCATGGTATGTGAAAATCGACAACTTTATTTTAGATACTAACTTTTCTAGGTGTCATTTTGATAATACTGTCTACACCAAGAAAGTGGGTAAGTCTCTTATCATTCTTGTTCTTTATGTTTATGATGTTATCCTTACTGGTAGTGATCCCAATCTTATAAGCCAAGTGAATTCCAGCCTTAAAAAGAAATTTGAAATGACAGACTTATGACACTTGCATTATTTTCTTGGTCTTCAAGTTTTGCAATCCAAGGAAGGTGTTTCCCTTTCCCAGTCCAATTATGCATGTGATATTCTATGCGACTTTCACATGGAAGGCTGTAAGGTAGCCCCTTCTCCCTTTCAATTTGGAGCCAAAAATTCAGTCACTTGTACTTCCCCTGAAGTTAATGCTACCTTATACCGTCAGCTTGTAGGGATTTTGTATTTGACCCATACACATCTTGACCTTTCCTTTGTTGTTGGCATTACTGCTCGGTTTATGAAAAACCCACATGAAAGTCATTGGAAAGCTACTAAAAGAATATTTCATTATGTTTAAAGTACAGTTCAGTTTGGGATTCATTACAGTGCATATGCATCTCCTCTATTGGTTGGTTTCACTAATTCCAATTGGGTTGGTGACCCTAATGATCAGAAGTCTACTACAAGTTATGTCTTCACTCTTGGTTCTAGACCTATTACATGGGATTGCAAGAAACAAAGTGCCATTTCTCTTTCTTGAATAGAAGCAAAGTATCATGGCGCCGTAGGAGCTATTAAGGAAGTCTTGCGGCTTCGTCAGATAATGTGAGAGTTTGGCTCCCAACAACAACATATGACTACGCTTTGGTGTGATAATCAAAGTTCCATTCAACTATGCAAAGATCCAGTCCAACATCAACGCAGCAAGCACATTGAAATACACATGCACCTCATTAAAAAGATCATTCATGACCATGTTCTTGAAGTGAAATATTGTTCAACTAATGATCAAGTTGCAGATATCTTTACAAAGGCACTCACAGAGGCAAAGTTTACTAAACTTCTATTTATGGTTGGAGGTCACGAAGTTGTCACTAAGGGGGATAGGTTCTAATGGCTCCTTCCTTCTCCTATTGTCTCATATTTGTACATCCTTCAATCCTATCGCAAGTTGTTCTTAATGGGGGATGTTAGGATATTCCAGCACATAGGAAATGGTTAAGTATAACTTAGTCTAGTGTAGAGTTAGGTAAAGTGTGTTTCTTTACTATGTACTTTTGTAACTTAAAATCCGACGATCATGATATGTTCTAGACATTAAGTGATCCAACGGTCCATTCTCTCCTTGGTATTACCGACACTTGATCCCGTGGCTTAACACCCAATTGATCTATGATCTCTATTTAAAGAGCATGGAGGGTCATTTGTAGGGTGACCATTCATGAGAGAAGCTTATGTGAATTTTCTTTATTTTATTAATAAATTTCTTGAAGTGGCGGCGTTGGCTCAGGCCGTAGACTGTTTCCCTCTTTGAGGGTTTTAACCACGTTAAGAATGCTGGTGTATTGATCTGTGATCTGTTTGTGAGCGGTGTCCTTTGGTGTTCTATCTGAGGAACTTACCCTGTAAATTACTACAAATAACCATTACTCCAATTTAAAACATATTTTTGAAATGTGTCTGAAGTATGGGGCTTCATTAAACCCCAAGAAGCCATACTTTGCACTTAGTGAAGGGAAACTTCTAGGATTTATTGTGTCCAAGGAAGGGATTTTTATAGATCCTGATAGTATAAACACAATTTCTGAAATTCGTTTGCCTCATAAAAATAATTCAATTGAATCTTTCTTAGGACAGATTAACTTTGTGAAACGATTTGTTCCAAAATTTTCCCAAATTGTTTTACCTTATAGATTTTAGGCTTTTCCAATTTGCATTTGTGTATTGATGTTTTCCGAAGTCATCCCATTCATGTTTTATTGTATTGACGTTTTGAACCAACCTCTATGGTTCATCATCAGGATCAGATGTGTGAAAAACTTAGATAATGTTGGGGCGATAAATAGAGGAAAAATTGGGTTGGTAATGTGAGGAGCCAGTAGGTTTGATATTGTTAAGAAATAACTTTAGTTTAATTAATTAAATATCAATCATTTTCTTTTTAATCAAATGCCATGTAATATTATAATATTAACATGTTATTAATTAAAAGTTTTAGTATTAGTTATTTTTGATAACATTACTTAATCCTAGTGTTATTATTCTAATATTATATAATGTGACATTATAGTATTATAATATTTCAAATGATATAATGTTATTTGTCCATTAATAAAAAGTTTTTGTATTAATTAATTTTGCTAACATGATGATTATTAATGTTAAATTTATTATGTATTAATATTAACGTTATAAATATTGCAAAATAATTAAAACATGTAATATAATAATAAAACTAAATAGGTCTTCTAATTATTACTAATTGAATTTTGATTAATTAATAATTTTTAAGATAAATTGTTTAGGATTTTCCTAAAGTTTATTTTTTCAAGAAAAGTTTAGTTTTTAAATGGGGGCATAACGAAAGAGAATCTTTTGAGTTAATCAAACAAGCTATTATTAATTATCCCTCTTTAATTACTACAAACTTTTATGGTCAATTCATTTTATATACATTTTCTACTGAGACAACCTATGCTATAGTTCCAACATAGATCAATGATAAAAAGATAGAGGCACCAATCTCCTTTTTTAGCTCAAACCTACAAGGTGCAGAACTCAATTATTCAAAACTGGAGAGACAAGCCTTTTCTATCTCTAAGTTTGTTAAACATTTTAGGCCTTCCCTCCTTAAAATTCATACCCAATTAATTGTCCCATTCTCAGCAATAAGACAATTTGTTGTTCAGAAAGAATTGGGTGAAAAGAGAACAAATTGTGTAACTTCTTTGCAAGAATATGACATTGAATTAAAACCTGCTAAAATTATAAGAGGTCAATGTTTTTACAAACTACTTAAAGGAGATTCTAACATATTAGCTAATGAGGATTCAGTTAACACTATTCAGATATCTGAGGTATGCCTCATTAATACAGAATCTCAATATGTTGATCTCCTTTTTTATTTAAAGAATGGATATGCTCCACCCGAACTCAATTACAAGAGTAAAAGGGTTTTAAGGCTGAAAGCCAATCAATATGAGCTCCTTGATGATGTGTTATTTCAGAAAAAACTATGATTCTATTTTGCTAAGATTCTTAGAAAAATCTGAAAAACAAAGGGTTTTATAGGAATTACATGATGGACCAGCTGGTGGATAGTTTGGAGGAGATAACACCACTCATAAAATCCTACATACTAGATATTACTGGCCAACTCTTTTTAAGGATACACATGCCTATGTTAGAAAGTGCAAAATTTGCCAAACTGCTACAGGAAGATAGAGAAACCAGCCTTACCTCTAAAACAAGTGAATATTGAACAACCCTTTGAACAATGGGGATTGGATATAATTGGTGAGATTGTCCCTCACGCTTCTAAGAAACATTATTAAGTTAATCATTCTATAGATTATTCCACAAAATGGGTTGAAGCAATACCACTTAAAGTGGCCAATTTTGATAATATTATTGAATTCATCAATCAATATATTATCACCATGTTTGGTCTACCCAATTCACTCATTTTTTATAATGCATCTTTTTTTTTTTTTTTTTTTTTTTTTTTTCCAGGAAACACTATGATTGAGTTTGCTTTAAAAAGGAGTATTTAAACACAATACTCTGCTAATTATTATCTCTAGGGAAATGGTCTAGCATAATCAACTAATAAAAGCCTCATTAGGATTATTAAGTGAATTATTGATCAAAACCAAAAGAATTGGCATAAATCTTTGATTTTCGCTCTTTGGGCTGATAGGATAACCATGAAGACCTCTATTAGTAGTTCTACTTTTAATATAGTATATGGGAAGGAGGCGATTCTACCCCTTAATCTACTTCTGGCTTCATTACCTTTAGTGCAATTTATCAAAGAAAAAGCCTACTTCTTCTCTGCAATTAAGGATATCACAAATAATTAAATTAGAATAAAGGGAAAAGGTGAAACAAACACATGCTCATCATCAATAGCTAGTAAAATATTCCTTTGATACAAGCTCAGTATATAAGAAAAACTTTCAAATTGGAGACCTGCTCTTGAAGTGGGACAAAGCACACGAAGAAAAAGGAAAACATTCTAAATTTCCAAAATTGTGGCTAGGACCATTTCGAAATGTCAAGCAATTAGGCCCATCAACTTTTATTTTGCAAGATTTACAAGGAAAGAGGGATGCTATTCCTGTTAATGGGCTAATTCTCAAAAGAATATCATCTTGAAGGAACATCAGTTCTAATGTAAAATATGTAAATATCCATTTAGGTATATTAGTGTTTGTAGTATAAATAAATTTAACATACATATGTCCTTTCATCATTATCTCTAATCATTCTATGATTTTTGAATTCTCAAATTTTTTTTTTTTGAGGAAATAATTATGAATTTGAAGAAGTTGGGTAGTTATTATAAGACTCTGAAATCTCCTTCCATTAAAGTTGAAGTCTCTATTGACCTAAAACACTTATAAAAGTATTCAATCTAGTTATAAGTCAAGAAAGTTATTCCTTAAAAATGTAAAGACTATTTAGAGCTTTATCGTCTTAAAACTGCAAATTGTCACCTGATACTCTTATGGAGTGAATGAACCTCCCCATCCAATAGTCATATATTTTTCATACTGTAATTCAAAATATATAATAAATTTAAAAGATAAGAGGTTTGATCACGAGCCTACTTACCATGACCATGGGAAAATAATGGGTTGACATTATCACTACTGACCACCAAACAAGGAGTCTCATCATGAGCTAGCTTATTCAATCCTATTACAACCCGTGAATGGCATTGTCATCATCTAGCTACCAAACTGGGACATTGGATTTTAAAAGGAAAAATAAAACTAAAAAAGAAAAGGATTTTAAAATATTACCTCTAAAGATTACAACTAAATTGAATGGGATCCTAGTTCATTATCGGTTAAAAGGTAACCCTGTCAAGGCTATGGACACCTGTTGGCAACAATGGATCTAACTGTGACAAAGAAAGTTCATCTTAAAAGCAAAGCTTGAATAACCACCTAGTTTATATTTATAACTAAATAATGACTGATACAAATAGTGAAGATTTTCATCTATAAAAGGTTTCTAGAAAATTACAATGAAACGAGTTTTTTTATTCAGAGAAATCTTATTTACTTAATATTTCAAGATTTTTTTTTTTTTGATCAAGTTTAAACTTCACCATTTTTCTAAGAGATAATAGATTCTTCCAGTGAATCGCGAATTTTTGTCACTCAACAACCCCCCATTATTATTAAATAAGTAACTTTTTTAAATAATGGGGACCCTTTTAAATTTTAAGTATAGAGTCTTTTAATAAAATGGATAAAAATAAAGTCTCAACAAACTTAAAATAAGCAGCCAACCTAACTTTAGATCTTAAATCCATTAATATTAAAAAAGGAATTAAAGTTGAATAGGCCTCATGTATTTCACATATCGCTAATTGAAATCGATTAAAGTGTCATGCTAATTCAAAGCACGATGCGAGAAACACCGACCTAACTAACCGCGATAAAACTCTTAATTAAGTTTGAACGAAGAAAAGGCCCACTCACACATGAATAATATTTCTGCTCCCACGGTTAAGCCACGTCTTCATTGCACATATCCTTATCGTATCGCATCACAAAGATTTAAGGCATTCTTATATGTAGAAAGGTCGATTGCGATAAATAATTCAATAAGCTCCCCACCACATCTCTTAGAGAACATGGAAAATCACATATCACAAAAAGATCACTTTGCAAAGCTATTAATGATCATATCAAAAACTTGTGAATTATATAGTCCAATGGGACGCTGACCTGTCTGAAAGACATGTGAAACCCATGCTTATTCATTTATTATCAATTATAAAAATATTAATGGACCTTATTTATGTAAATGATTTAGTTTATTTCATTGAGCATTTTGATATTTTTGCATTAAATACCTGTTTTCGCAGTATCGCCCTTATTCTTACAATATTTTATCTGTCAAAGGCTAGTCCCAAGAAATAGAGCTAAGGTGAAATTTCGAGAGCTCAAAAGAAGAATAAGAAGAAAGTGCTTCCGCCACAATTGGCTCCAAATAATATAGAGGTAACTGAAATTCCTCCCTTATTCGCAGATACTATGTGTACTACAAACGTCGAGAGTTCTTTTTTAGAAGCAATATATAGACTATTCGAGGAAGAAGAACCGATGGTGTTATCAGACAGACTACAATAGATGATAGTACATCAATGTCTGAAACTACTTGGACAGATGTCGCCAACTCTCATCTCCATCAGTTAGTTGCTCGGGCTAAGATAATGCCATATACAAACTTAGTCAAATGGGTAATTGATGATGTAAATATCATTGACAAGACCTTCATAAACTTCAGGATACATATGATAATTAGGTCATTCAGAGCTAAAGACCTCAGAAAGATGTACCATCTACCAGAACTCCACAACATATACAATGCCTATTTTATTCAGAAGTTCGCAGATGAGCATCCAATTTAGTCATAAACAATTAGGTAGTGGAGGAATGCACTGAGAAAATAGAATCATGATGATAAGGATATGTATTTCGTAGCCTCATGTTGGCATTATGATACAAGTGTTGTCCTTGATGGCAACTCACTCAGAGACAGGTACAGGTGATGGCAACTTAATCAGAGGAGAGATCTTAATACAGCAGGATAGAAAGAGAAAATATATACACGCAGGTTTGCTATATACCAAGTCGCATGTACACGCAGGTTGGCTTCAGTAAAAGCGTGTGTATGTGGAAAACTTATCTTTGGTCCGTGGCGGTTATTCCTTGGAAGTTGTGCCTATGGTTTTGGACCATGGTGTCTCAACGGACGTGTTGATCCCTAGTTTTGAAGTTGATGCTATTGGATTTCTATGGTTTTGGCCCGTGGTATTGAGCAAGGCCTAAGGATATATAAGGAGAAGATCATTAGGCAAATATGTATGCAATGGGTGTCTGATGAACTGAGAAGATCTGGTATTTGCTGGTTATCTGTTTAGGACGCTTGGCAAGGGTCGGATCTGATAGCGAAGGCATAAGTAATTATTTCTAGATCTACACGCGGGTTTCCTTTGGAGAAAGCGCATATACACGCGGTTTTGGTACAGTGAAGTAGCGTATGCATAATAAGATTTGATATTCCAGGTTGTTGTTGATTCTGGTGGTTGTTGCAGAGTTCTGGGCTCTGGTTTGGGTTCTATGTTCTTGATAACAGGGTTTCAGTGATTCAGTATTGGGTTGTTTAATGAATTATGATGCAAGTATAAGTTGATGATTGCATTGCAGTAATGTTTGTTTTGTACTCTTGGATCCAGTCTGAAAATTGATGAAACGTGGTCCCTGAATGAAAGAAGGTTGTAGCCTTCTGTAGGGTTAGCACCTACGTACTAGTAAATGGATCGGCTAGTACAAGAGCTAAGAGGGTTATAGCCCTCTGCAGGTTGTAGCCTGCGTACTGGTAAGGGGCTGCACCAGTACATTGTAAAAGAGGTTTCTTATTAAAGAAGATAGAGACGAATTGCAGCAGGTGGTTTTCACCCACATTGGGTTTCCACCTTATATCATGGTGTTCATGTGT
>APFE030313932.1:112796-135483 GCA_000404065.3 Pinus taeda | reverse complement strand
AGCTGAAGAAGACCTAAGGAATCAATATCTGAAAAAGGAAGAACAACATCAAGTTGAGGTAAATATCTTGAAAAGTAAACTAGAAGAAAAGGATAAGCTTTTACGATTTCAAGATAGTACTAAAGTCTTGGATAATATTCTTAATAGCCAAAGGTCTCCTGCTATCAAAACTGGTCTTGGTTTTCATGAATATGTTGAAGGTGAATCTAGTTCACAAGGTGAGGCAAGAAACTCTAAGGAGAAATATGAAATGATCAACAAGGAACAACCAAGGAAAGAAATTCCTCAAGGGAGATCCTTTACTCCTAACTATGGATGTGATAGACGATTATTTTCTCCACTGAATAATGTTGAATGTCATGTATGTCATAATCTTGGACATGGTGCAGCCAGATGTAGAAGTAGAATGGTTCAAGACCATTACAAAAGATCATTGCATCCCAGGTATTTCGAAGGATATTGCTTTGCCTGCAATGCATATGGACACAAAGCAATTGATTGTGATAGAAGGAACATGAAATATGTAAGATGTTATACATGCAACAAATATGGACATAAAGCAAGGGAATGTAGGAACAGATTTAAAAATTCAAAACAAGAGGACCATACATCATCACAGTTCCAGGAATTGAAGAAGATAAAGAGAGAAAAGTATGGCATAACTCAGTCAGCTGACATAACAGACACAGGGGAATCTGAAAGTGATGAATTTTAGTATTCCTTGCATACGATGATATAATGAAGACAAGTCGCGTATATACATGAGCTACAGGCTGCAAAGTCGCGTATATGAAGAAAGGGCAGCAGAACAGACCCAGGTTCAGTCATGGTTGGCTCAGGCTCAGGGGGAGCAGAACAGACTCAGGAAATGGTTCAGTCATGGTTGGCTCACACTCAGGGGGATCATATACTTCAAATAATTCATTGTTGGCATTATGGTTAGAAGTTTCTGATGAAACTAAATGATACATCTTGTTGTTTGATCAGAGGAATAGTATGGCAGGCCGATGCTTATGGTACAGATCTGAATGGTTGGTCTCAGAACCTGCATCTGCTCAGGGGGAGCATGGATAGATTGGTACACTTTGGCATATACAAAGGGGAAGCCAAATCAGAAACTTCAGCATGTACTCAGGGAGAGTATGGATAGCAGAAGGTATACCAAAGAAGAAAATATCTTGGTCCGCCCTTTGCCCTTGATGTCAAAGGGGGAGAGTGACTTGGTGTGGTGGTTGCCATCAAGTCCAAAGGGGGAGATTGTTGGCATTATGATACAAGTGTTGTCCTTGATGGAAACTCACTCAGAGACAGGTATAGGTGATGGCATCTTAATCAGAGGACAGATCTTAATACAGCAGGATAGAAAGAGAAAATACATACACGCAGGTTCGCTATATACCAAGTCACGTGTACACGCAGGTTGGCTTCAGTAAAAGCGCGTGTATGTGGAAAACTTATCTTTGGTCCGTGGCGGTTATTCCTTGGAAGTTGTGCCTATGGTTTTGGACCATGGTGTCTCGACGGACGTGTTGATCCCTAGTTTTGAAGTTGATGCTATTAGATTTCTATGGTTTTGGCCCGTGGTATTGAGCAAGGCCTAAGGCTATATAAGGAGAACATCATTAGGCAAAGATGTATGCAATGGGTGTCTAATGAAGTGAGAAGATCTGGTATTTGTTGGTTATCTGTTCGGGACGCTTGGCAAGGGTCGGATCTGATAGCGAAGGCATAAGTAATTATTTCTAGAACTGCACGTGGGTTTCCTTTGGATAAAGCGCGTATACGTGTGGTTTTGGTACAATGAAGTAGCGTATGCATAATAAGATTTGATATTCCAGGTGGCTGTTGATTCTGGTGGTTGTTGCAGAGTTCTGGGCTCTAGTTTGGGTTCTGTGTTCTTGATGACAGGGTTTCAGTGATTCAGTATTGGGTTGTTTAATGAATTATGATGCAAGTATAAGTTGATGATTGTATTGCAGTAATGTTTGTTTTGTACTCTTGCATCCATTCTGAAAATTGATGAAACGTGGTCCCTGAATGAAAGAAGGTTGTAGCCTTCTGTAGGGTCAGCACCTACGTACTAGTAAATGGATCGGCTAGTACAAGAGCTAAGAGGGTTGTAGCCCTCTGCAGGTTGTAGCTTGCGTACTGGTAAAGGACTGCACCAGTAAATTGTAAAAGAGGTTTCTTATTAAAGAAGAAAGAGACGAATTGCAGTAGGTGGATTTCACCCACATTGGGTTTCCACCTTATATCATGGTGTTCATGTGTGTGGCTTTTTGTGTGATGTTTTGTTCTGTTATACTGCACCTGTTTACTGTTAATATGGTTAATAATGTTCTGATGCATCTACTGAAGATTAAGCTAACTGAATTATAAGATCTCTGGATATACACAAGTTGCATTAGACACAGTAGCGTGTACACGCGGGTTAACTTAATTGAAGTAGCGTATATGTTTCTGAGTATGAAATTGCAAATGTTTTACTGATCTGATAATATTGATTCACCCCCCCCCTCTCAGTATTATTTCCAACACCTCACTTGCTGGTCCTTATTGTCATATCACAACTATGATGTGTAGGTTATTTGGACAACCTCATACACATAAATTCATTATAAAATGGGTTCCCCTAATAGAAATTGTCGCAAATGCCTACATTATGGATTGGGCTACCATTTTGTCAAATAAATTGGCCACCCAGATCATAGCATACAGAAGTAAATATAATATGTCTACTAGGGACATCCCCCCTTTTTAATGAGCGCTTATATTATGGATGCACTATGATTCACCTTTGATTTTCAATCCATGGGATGGAAGTGGACTTTAGAAGACCCTACCCTGATCCATATATACCACAACATCCTATGGGAAAGCAACTATTAGACCAATTTTTACAAAATATGCAATGGAGTAATGCTACCATTGTACGAAACCATCTTTAATAAAAAACCTCCTAGACATTCTAGGGAAGCTCTAGATGACCTCACGACCATAGGAAAATGGTATGGGGAAGAATTTTTCACTTATGTCATGATTTATGGAAGCCTAGTTGCCCCACATGTCCTCCCACTCTATGTACTAGACAAAATTTTCGCTAGAGAAGTAGCATATCAGACTATGGGAAATAGATTGACCAAATCTATTAAGGAAGCCAAGAAATCTGTTTAGCCACCATTTCCTATTCACTGTGGATTTTTTACTCTGGATAATTTCAAGCATCTCACACTCGAAATTGAGAAAATTCTAAGGTTGAAATTTCCCACTATCTGACCCAGGCAATACGACCTGGTCAAGAAAGTTTAAAATGTCACAATGCATGTCAAAGTGAAGCAATTTCAGCGTGAACTAGATTATTTTGATGATATTTTCGAGACAACCACATATTATCAACATGTAGAGAGATTATCCAAAGCACGCCTGAGCCTAGTGGATCTAGAGAAATTCAAAGAATACATGAACAATAGGTTAGAGAACATTCCCCTTGACATACTAAGTATTTTGCAAACCATTTCTACATCAAGAATCGGTTATAGGTCAAGTCGCAAAAGAACCTAAAGTTAATAAGGGAAACACTAAAACTACATCATCAACACAAGAGACCAATGAATCGTTGTCGACCAGAAATTTGGATAAAGTATGGGAACGGTTTGACAAGATTGTCAATATGGCCTCATAGGAAACTAAGATCCCAAATCCTATAGAAATCCTTAAACCCGTTGAGGTTACAAATAATATTTCACTCACTATTTGATCTTCTTATAAGGCAGTCATCATCGATGGCTTGGAAGTCATCTTGACACACCCCACATCTGGAGTTGTACTCAAGATTGAAGAAATAACTCCCTTGTTTGTATTCTACAAACCGAAACATAAAGTTTTCATGGCAAGGGAAAGCAAGAGGAAAAGAATAGAGAAATTCCATCCCTTAATGCCTAGAAATATACCTTTAGATGTCCTATGGAAGGATTCTCAAATTGACCCTGTCGATAATCTCGCTAGACTATCTCAATTTGCCGTAGCATATGAAACAACTATTGTTGATAAAGCCTTAGAAGTACAATTTTTTCTCAGGGAAAGGGATGATAAAATCCTGCAATTAGAACAGGAATTATCAAATGCATGACATAATATTGGTGAACAATAGCAGGTATAGATGGCATAGTTGCACAAGAGCTTTGATGAGATGAAGCTTCAAAATGAAGAAGACATTAGAAGCAAAGATGATCAACTACAACAACTTTAGCTTAGGATTGATCAACTCAAAGATAATCCTAAACTTGAACAATTCAAAAAGTAGGTAGCAGAACTCAACACTTTCCTTACTCAAAAATAGGTTGCATTTTTCCAAAAACTGACAAAAACCAAGGATCTATTTAATACAAGAGATTCACTAATGAATCAGTTGTCTGATCTCAGGACATACTTCCATGAAATAGAAGAAAGGATCTCTAACTATATTACCTGGAAGGACAATTCAAAAGGCATATCAACCAATCCTCTAAGGATTCAGGACACATAGAAGGAAATCTTTTTTCAGGATTGGGATATAAGAATGAAACATGCCGAGGAAACCATGTTTAGTGCAAGGGATGTCACAAATAACATCACCAAGGCCATTCGCGAGAACCTTTTTAATACCAATTTGATTCAAGAATGCCCCATAGATACATTGCCTGATGTCAAGATACTAATGAAGTGTTGGAAGAAATGGTCCAAGACAAAGGCAAATAACATAACAAGTTATCTAAGTTAAACTTTGAACACTATTGGCAACACTTAGTTAAACCAAATAGCCAATGGCTTATGTTATGGTGTTTGACAAATACTACTGTCCACATGCTACTAGGGCTCTCCGATGCGATTTTGTGCGGGCCAGACACAATTAAACCTATCCTATCCTCCAAAATGTTAACAAATTATGGATATTTATGAACTCGAGAAAAAAATAAAAAGACAACAGGATTCTCATTGTGGATGATTTGTTCAAATAAACTCTATTTTTATCTTATGGTTTTATATTAAGGAGGGTTGTTTGAACATCCTTAGTATTTTAAGTATTTTCTGTTTTTGTAATTGATATTTTATTTATGAATACCCCCTTCATGTATTTGGAAAGAGTTTTTGAATTGTTGTAAGGAAACTTAAGAGACTCACACTATTGTCTTTTTCAAGTATCTTAATAGGAAGGAGGAACCAAGACTATTTTCTTTCCATGAGAATAGCATTGATCTATCGAGTACTAATATCATTATTTTATTGTTGTCTTTATATATGATGATAGTCACACATTTGTCTTTATTGTTTTGATGTGTATGATCTTATATACTATTGAATACTTATTCACTATTGAAAAGTATGAAGTTGTTATTCTTGAATGCATTGTAGAAACAGCGAAATATTATATGCGATATGTTTTAAAATAATTAATTTGATTAACTATTTAATAAAATTAATTATCTTTCTTGTATTTATTTCTTGAAATGCTATATGATCTATATTGTTTAGCATATTAGATAATCTTCAAATCACAGGATAAGGATAAGTTTAATCTCAGGAAATCGAGAGTTAGGTACATATATATTTGTGTTACTTTTGTCTATATCCACCACATCCATTTTACTCACGATTACACTCCAAATCCCACCATATATAGTTAAACTGAAACTGTTCCCTTCATCCTTAGTTGGAGCCTCTATTCCAAATGGATACAGAATGGTTTTCAAGCTCCCAATCGGGTTGTTATGCCTGATGTTGAGGAAAGGACATTCCAGGCCTTCAACAATTACCTATGTAACAACATGATGATGCATTATGAAGAAGTTCTAGCTTGTATGCCTAGAAGGATGTCTAGGATAGCATATGTAGAGTCATTGATTGTGACGATCTATTGTCACCACTAAGTGTATAACCATCGTTAAAGGTGGTAGAAATGACCCTTCCACCTCCTAGTTTCATCATTAGCTCATCCTAATGTGTTTCTTAAGGTTTTCATCAATGAACCATGCTTATTTCCATTCATGGACTATGTTAGATGTTGATCAAATAAGAGGGATCACAACACAATCTCATATCCAAAGATTTTCATTCTTCCAAACCTACACTTTGAAAGTTTTGTTTTCATGCTATATAGGAGGGTATTGCACTAGTCAAATACTATTAGGTACCTACACTCTACTGCATAGTGCATATTAGAACACAATGCTTGATGTTAAGATACAGGGACCACCGCTTGAAAGATGGTAAAAACAATGATCTTGAGCACTAAATTTTCAATATCTAATCTATATTTGATCATTATAATATTTTTGATCAATCTTGATGCTTTAGAGTGGAAAAATTAGAGGAATGATCTTATAGGGCCATTTTCACTTGTAGGTTCTAGTTTGGAGAATTGGGGTTTCAAACCTTCCAGAGGAATTCTAAGGTATTAAATAAATATATTTGGGTCCATAAAAACTCACTTGTGCTAGACCTCCTAGAACTATTATACACTCATATGCCTTTCCAATAGTGCAAGAAAGACATTAATTGAATTTCATATGAAAAAGTTATGCCTCTTGCAAATTGACCTACCTAATTAACCACCATGGTATTGGTGGATGCTAAGTTAGCCCCCTATTATACATGCAAAAAGAGGTATCCAACTGTCAACTATGAAGGAGATTTTAGAATCATTAAAGTTGTAACTCTAGCTAAGAGATGAAGGAGCCAAATTTAACCCATAGTTGGTTATAAGGGCATTATATATACAAGGCCATTACTAGGAGTAGGGGTTCCATTATATTTTATTATATCAAGTTCCATAGGCGAAACTAACAACTATCAGGTGTGGGATTCAGAGAGCACACTATACGGGGTTAGTTTATAGTAGTCTAAAATGTCACGGGTCTTATGTAAGTCCATAGAGAGTTATGTCTCCTTTGTAGAATTATTTATATTCTAGAGAAGGAGAAAAAAGTAGCTTCACATTCCTACTACTTAAGAATTTGTTTTCATATTTTTTGTAAGATCAAATGCATTAATTTGTGGCACCAACTTTTCTCATTGTTTCTAAGTGCTGTAATTTGGTGATAAATCCTACCTTTAGATGGTAATAATATTTTATTAAGTTGTTAACAATTTGGTATTGATGTGACTTTGATTGTATAAGCTTCGGAATCCTTGTAGTATTTCCATGATTTTTTAATGAAGCCTCATTACTTCCCTTTAATCTCTTTTTGGACATTTTACCATGGGTCTCTCACTATTAAGTTGTAATACAACATTTCATTATGGTTCTTGCACACTTGATCCTAATTTTTGCTTCATATTTCTCTCTTATAACCTATTTCTTATGAATTACATCTAGTTTTCATCGATGCATATATTTATTTTGAAACTTGAAACATCTATCCTTATAGGAAAACTCTAAAGAGCGTTCATATCCTAGACTCTCTTTTCATTGAGCATAAGATTATTCTAATAATTGGAACTAGTTAGATTGTTGATAGAAATCATTCCCTCAAATGAATACTAGCAGTCTTTTATTATTTTTCGTGATTTTATAAAATTAAAAATACAAAATAAATAAATATGGTAAATAAGTGAGTGGGAAAGAATTTTTTTTTAGTCTCTTTTTGGTAGAATTCCTTTTTTTATGCCTCCCTTGAACAAAAAACAAGTTATGTTTTTTGTCTTAAATATCTTGGGTTATAGTTTTCCCTAGGAAGTTGAACCTTATTTATGGAATCTTTACTCCTCCAACTAGTTACTTTTCTACTTACTATGGATTGTTTATGATGCATTATTTGTCACAAACTTAAATCAATGATTATTCTTCATATAATTCTTCCAAGATCACATTATGTCCTATTCTTTTTTTCAAGGGAATTTTTATCTTGTGTTGGTCATTTCCACCCAATTTTCCATGGAAACCTTCCATTTTTCATGTCCCTTTCAACATAAAAAATAAACTTTAATTCTTTCTCATGCTAGTATGGAAGGTCTCCATTAACGTATTATTGGTGGGTCATATGTTATGAATGAAAACAAATTGATATAAGATATTAACCTAGAGTAGCAAGTTGGGCCAACTAGAATCACAAGTGGGTTACCCCATGTTTAGGAAATGACATTCATCATCGGTTATTGATAAAATGATTTCCCTTATATTCAATGCCAACATATCTATTCACACATTAAGATTCTTGCAATAATTTTTTCTCTACATTCATCATTGGTGGAATTAGATGCCTCTCTAAGTGGCATTCATTTTTAGTATTTATTAAAAGGGCCTCTTCAATGCACTATTTCATCTGGTGTATGTAAGAGATGTACATGGTGGTGGTATCTACAGTTTATTCATCTATGTCCTCGAAAACTTTTTTTCTTCACTTTCCTCATGTTGGATGAGGGGATTTCATTATTGTAGTCTTTTAATATAACTCTTCCCATCAAGTCAAGATCATTTTATCTTGGAATGGTGTTTAGCATATTTATAGTTCCTTGGGACTTGCAATCATTAGTGGCAATCTCCCTTGCTATTAACAGTGAGAATACACCAGTGTCCCCTTATTGATAGTTTCTTTAAGTGTTTAAATTCATCTTGTTTATTTGCACATGTTATAATGTGCTTACTACCTTAACACCGATTATCCTTATTGGTGGGTTATATTGCATTTTTTAATGATATAATTCATGAATGGTGATTAAATGGTTTATTCCAAATTCGTATTAATCTAATATATTCACACAATGAAAACTCATACCTATGGTAAATTGTTTTGAATACTTTGAGCCTATCATAGAATCATCTCCTTTAATGTTGTTTGAGTTTTATTTGATAAGACCACTCTGATGTCTAACATTAGTATTATTGGAGGATCAATTTTTTCACTTTTATGTGCTCCAGTTTCCCTCCTATATGTTGAGACATAGATCCACTATGTATCCATTATCATCGCCATGATCAATTTTTTTACATATACTATTAGATAAACAAATTGGAAATAAATTTAACTATATTATTAATGACGATGTACATACTGTATATATAAATACAACAATAAAATTATTGATTCAGTTTCTAGGTTTTCTTGGACTCTAATAATTAGTCACCATAATACACAATAACCCAAACTATAATCCCAAGGATTATCTGTCTAATATTCCCCCATTAATCCAAGTGTATGTATCAAAGTCCAAGAATGAGAGCTAAAAATGAAAAAAATGCATCACATCTAATGGTTGAATAAAATCTCTAGTGGTTTTTAAGAGAAACCACAAACGCTACAAAAATATGGGACAAGTAAAGGTATTAACTAGTGATGGTTAAAATATGACCATCAAATTTGGAACTATCATAACAATTCCTCAAACAAACCAACTTTGGAACCATCAAAGAAGTTCTTGGAACAATTCCTATTCTAGCATCTTCTACTAGTGGAAGTGATCCTTCACAAATATCAACATGTTGAGGACATGCAATCATGGTCATTATCATAGAGCATAAATAATAAAAGTATGTCTACAACTCCAAATCTAATTTCATAACTCAAACTCTAGGCTGTAGCAATACAACTCTCATTATCTCTAACTCAGGCTTGCTTGACAAATCTTCGAACCTGTAGCAAACCACCAATTTGATCAATTCCCCCTTGTTAGATACAAGGTGAGAAGATGAAGTACTCTTCACTACAATACTGGTCAATACTCTTGAGCATTTCCTATGGTATGACATGTAAATTTTCTTAGCAGTTTTAGACCAATCCCAATAAACAATCCATCCAAACTCAATTTTCTCTCTTGAAGTAGCCTTATGCTTGAAACATATGTTTGAATGATGATTATTCTTCCATGATGTTTGAAAGGATGAAGATAATAATATTGACCTTTCTCATGTCGAACTCTATCACAATATTAGCATCCAACAATTTGTTGTGGGGAAAAATAATATAGAAATCCAACACTACAAAGTTGTATAGGCTTGGAAAAATCAGGAACATGAAAAAATACATATTTATCATATCCTGCACCAATTATATTTTTGTTGTGCACAATTTCTTCCCAATATCTAATGAATGTTTTTGGAACTAAAGATTTCACATCTATATGAAAATTACCTTTACATAAACTTGCTTTGTCGGAGAACTAGATATGAGTTTCAGCTGTATCCAAATTTTCACCTAAAATGGTCTAAGCCATCTCAAACTGCTGATGGAATTACTTGAACAAAGTGTTACGAACAAAAATAGGTTCATATTTACAACTGATCTTTACTTCACGTAATTCATCCTTTTGGAGTTGTGAATCTATTTGAAGAAATTCAACCATATCTTGTGCATTTTGCAAACAATTTCTAATGTCAGACAAGGTGTCCTTATTAATTTGGATTGTGTTATGAACAATGGAAAACATTAGATTGCTTAATACATATAACAAATCATTGAATTTGTCCATTTCCTCTATCTTCCTATCAAAGAAAACTTGCAATCAACTTTGAAATGGGTGTCGACTTCAACCAAAAATGCAATTGTTTACAACGCAAATTGGACAAGTAGATTATGAATAATTGTCAATACAATATAAGTGGAAGCCTTGAAGGTGAGAATAAAACTTGTACCAAGTTAAACACTCCAGGATTTTCACTTATTTAGCTTTCATCAACCAATTGGCCCATTTGAAAATGTCACTTAAACTTAAGAACCAAATATGAAATATGAAATATACCACTGCATAAATAATTAATAATTTACTTCATAACAAATACATCTTAATAACACTCCAGTCTCTATTTTTTTAGCTTATTCCAATACACTTTCACCTGATTGGGCCAATTGCTCGATAACCTTTATCTTGGATAATTTATCTATCTAAACGAAACTAATTATATTTGTACCAATCATCTTGCATACTCTACTTATTTATGCAAAGAATCTGATTGTGATTTATGCATTCTAAATCGATCTTGATCTTAGAATCACTTGAAGACAGAACAAAATATTTTATCTACACTTTGTTTGTGCCTCTGCAGATAAAAGAACATATAGACTGGCCTCCTTAGTGTCATCATAAAGTAGAAAATGTCGAGCACGTATATTAAAGACACAGAAGGCAAATAAGTTTTGAATTTATTCTCAGCAGAACTAACTCTGATAAGTTGCTTACCTTCTTTCATTCTTTAGAGAAATTTGAGCAATATATAAAACCTCAAACTTTAGAAAAATAAAAGAAAATACCAACTTCAAGGCATAGGTCAATTAAACAATCAGTCAATTATTGTGAAATTATCTAGAAATTAGTTGAAGACATACCTCTGCCTACACATAAATGCCAACACAGTTCACCTCGGAATGATTGCAAATTTCGTCTTAGAAGGATTGGATCATTCCTTTATTGTGAAAATTAGTGTCATTATTTATTTGACTGCAACAACACATTTCCTTGGACCCAAAATGCTAATCTCTCGTTATTTGGTTGAGTAGAAAATGGTGGGAGTATCCAACACTAAACAAATTCAAGCCTTCAAGAGTGGCATTTCTTGGTTTCTGATTTCAACAATATTGTAACACTTAACAATGGATTAGACCTTCTGGACCTCACAAGAAAGCATCATGACCTTCCAACATCATACTATTCAAAATCATACTACCACATTGTGGCTCTCAATAAATCTCACCCAATTACAAGGCCTGACGAGTCCCTTCTCTATAAATATAATTATAGACTCAAACTCCACAATAAACTCCATATTTTTTTTTAAATATCTTGACATTCTTCAAATCAACTAAACTATGGTGTCGAGACTCCTCTTTATAAAATAAAAAAATAATATATATTTTAGGACATGTTCTTCCTCAAATACCTTTTAGAAGAGATGATATTGAGTTTGGAGCTCAATACAGTGCCCTCAAAAATGTGATTGCGATAACAATTTACAATTTTGGAATACGTTCTGAAGGAAATAATATGGGTTTGAATGTCAAGCTTGAAATGACATAGTTAAAAAGAAAATATCCTTATATTTTCAATGACAATATAATATCCCAACCCCATTGTTAAGGCAAAAACAATTTTTAAGGCATGAACTGTTGGGCCAAAATGACACTACTTCATTCAGATTTGGAAACAAGGTAAAATAATGCATTTCATTATTAAAAAGTAGAAAATGGCTTGGTGTCAGTATTGTTCCTATTTTTCATGTTCCTTCTCCATAAGGATTGATGGTAGGGAGTCTTCAATATGATCTTGATCTCCAAATATTGTTGCAATTTGGTGTCCTTTTGTCTTTTCTTCATTGATCAACTTATCCTTCAACTACAAAGGTGTCTTATAACAACGTATCCTTCTTCATCTCCTTCATCATCATCGTCTCATAACATGATATGGTAGCTATAGCTGAAATCCACTCATAACAAGATGACATCAATCCGATAAACCCTTAGTCTAATGTTCTTCATGAAAACCATTAACTGAGCTGGAACTAGGTGTTGGGCTGAGAGACTAGTTAAAGGATTACATGGTTATGTATCTCAAGATGTTAGAGGCTAGGACTGAGCCTTGAGACTATGTAGTGCATAGTTCAAGCAAGCGAGGGCAAGACAACTATGCAGTTGAGGGGATCAGGGAGGCATGCTTGAGGCTTGAGGCTATGCACTACATATTTTTGTAGGTACAAAGGCCTATAGCTTGCGCATTTGCACATTTCAAGAGATAAAGCTAAAGGCTTGTTTCTTGAGACTACGCACTGCATATAAGAAGATGACTAGAAGGAAGGAGTTGTGGTGTTTTGAATCTCAAGGGTCAAGGCTAACTACTGATACCACATAGTGTTCAGTTCTAAGAGACAAGATCTTACTTTGAGGGATGGTATTGTGTAGTGCATAGGTGAAGAAGGTTCTTGCTCCAGAAGGCACTTTCCTAGATTTGGCTATATGTGGGATCAATAAGGCCAAAATGAACAAGGACAAAACCTGAGTGTGATCACACACTTAGAACACATGATGACACAACATTGATCACTCAAAACACATGAACAACATAATTCCCCCAATGCAATCACAATGCAATAACTTCCCCCAATTGTGACACTAAAGGTACACTTTGCGATGACATTCAGGACACTTCTGTGACAATTCTTGAAACTTTAGAATGAGTGTAATATATGTCTTCATGATATTATGACTCGTTAGCTCTAATAATACCGCTTGAAACAAAAAAAGAAACTACATTTGTTCGATATGCGACTTTTCCATGCTAAGGGTAACACTTTGGTTTGTTCCCAATGGGACTAGAACACTTAGAGAAAACACATGTAATGAGTCTTAATACTGGAAATGAATACAAGCAAAGTCAAAGTAGGCTCCAGAATTTGGATGTAGGAAAAAATTTTGGAGAGATTTGTAGAGGTGAGAACACTTCTCCAAAGACATAATGTGTACATATGCTACTTGAACAAAGGAAACGTAAATTCATACGCTTGTTTCTCTTTGGAAGCTCTTTCACAGCTACATCTTGCATGAAAAACAAAATGCACATAATAGTGAATTTTTTCGTATGCTTTATAGGTTTTATCAAGATTTAACCTCTTGTATCCCATTCCCAATGTTTTGAAATATTCAATCAAGAATATAGTGGACAAGAAGGAGGAGGTAACCTTATGTTGGATAAACTATTTCCATTCCACATGTATACGATTTCCATGACCTTTTATGTTTTCTTTTCTAGTTAGAAACCCATGTTTCTTGGTCAATCTGTTAATATTCTTACATTGGAAAGATGTTCATTCTCATCCATTTCCTTGCATTAATAAGAGGATAAGGCAGGGTAGAGCTTTAGTGGCCCATGTTGGAGGGAACTTGAAGCTAATTCCATGTGGTAGAAACTACAAAGAACTAGGTTGTATCTAATATTGTATTACTTTTCAAATTATTAAATAGAGAACTCACTTCTAACCTCAATTTAGTGTTGTATACTATGATTTTATTTATTTTATTATATTGAATTGGTTGGTTCCAGTTAATTAAAGTAGCTAGGGTTTTATAGTTTCTAGTGCTTTCACTTTTTTCTACATTCTCTTTTTTGCAGGATAGCGTGGAAGATTGTAGATCAAGGCTCTAGAGAAGAAGAACTCTTCATAGAGGTCCATTCCAATTGTTTGATTTCCCTGTAGGTCTCTATAACTCACTATGTAATTGTAATGGTAAACATGTTTTTGTTATTTTAGGTATATTGTCTAGTTTCTCTTTCCACTCAATTGTGAATTTTAACCATAGTCATACGAACTTTATTTTGCAAAAGGATCCATCTATAGAGACAATTTTGTGCTTACTCTATGAATTCATCAACATAATTTGAAAGTAAAAATAAATGTAAAATAATTAGTACTACATTCATTAATTCAAGTAGGAATTCTACTAATAACAATTGAAATAATAGGTAAGAATGTAATATACCTCCTAAGCCTACTCGAGTATTTCACCCCTAGGCTCCATTAATATAAAGTTTTCTTCAGTTACAATTAATTTTTTGTGGTCATCACAAGTGTAGTTAATGAGTCATTACAAATACAGTGATTATTCGGGTAACTATGCACATAATATGAATGACATCAAGATGATGAGCCTATCTCATAACCACCATATTATAGTACTCTTTAGATCAAACCTTAGTCTTTAAGCCACAACTTGCACAAAGAGTTAAATCATAGCATGCAATTATTTGAACTCTTTGCTATCCCTATGCCAGTATAATTAGAATATTGTTTGAGTTTGATATAATTAATAAGGCTAGGAATCATGATCAAATTCCTAATATCCATACGCGACACAACACACCATCAATTCTTTATGCAGAATGCAAGAGCCTTTAGCTTCATTATGCATGACATAAACGACTGTGAATCATCGACAATACTATTAGAGACATTCCTGCATAATCGTTCCACATGCGTGAACGTTTGCATAACACTAGCACATACTATCCTTCCTTATTAATGTAAATATGATCATAATAACTTTGACATGCATATGTGATCACACGAGAGTCACATGCATTATTCAATCGATCAATTCCATAAGAGAGGTAATTTATCCATCCATAAAACTAAAATGTATGATTTAACATCCCAATAAGTAGGGATTAACATAAAACATATAACATGCAAGTGAATCCCATCGAAATGGAGGGAAACTCCATTAAATATACTAATATACAAGCATCTCATGTAATTCATTCAAACATTCTCATGGTGCAGAAGCTTAAGCAATCTTCTCATAGAAAAATTGGAACTATAACTGAGAGAGAGTAATAAATCAACATACAAAACATCCATGCAAGAGTATCCAACTAGGAAAGAAGTAGAACATCACTTGGAGAGTGGAGCACCACCACCCAACCATGAATCACCATTGATTCCCCCTGAGCCGAGGTTCTTTCCATGGATCAATTGCCTCTAATTGATATATGCAATGGGTATTTAATACCCTCTTTCAAGATATAGTTTCCATTAGCGACATCCTGCTTTTATGGATTTTTCCATTTCCCTAGGTCTTTTTTGGAAAATCTCGCCTTTATCTCCTACAAATATTTTATGTTTTTATTGATGGATATTTATCTCCAATCCATTCAAGCTTATCTAGAGTCACATCTAGAAGCTTTATCATGAAAGATTTATCTTATCCCATTCCTCAATGTGATTTGGCAAGAATCTCATCTCTTGGTGTCTTGCTTTTCCAAGTGATTTATTTATTAAATTATTTAATAATGAAATTTCTTTTCATATTACACATCATACCTAGCTTTTCTCAGCTTAGGTCTACAATAATTTGACACAAAAGGGAGGGGTGTTACATACTCCCACCCTTAAATTTTACACTGTCCTTAGTGTATTACTACATCATCATTCACATGTAGCTATCTCTGAGTCCACAACTTCTATGGCCTTGCCATCTGATGTAAATCTACAGATATATATATTGGTTTACAAGGAGTGATCTCAACACATCTCCTTCCATAGGTACCTATAACATTGTTTTCAAAAAATTTGGAAGAAATTTTAGATGCAAAAATTCAGCTAGGTTTACCATAGTCAATATTATAATTTGATACACAATACTACTAAAGTAGCTATGGCTTATATTTCCCATTATTCATTTTATTTGAAGAATGCATGTTCTTCCCTTGCATTCTTCTAAGCCTTTGTATTTTTTACAATCACTTACTTCTTGTCGTTCCTCTAAATACATCAAGTCAATTAGCATATTTTCCACATCAATATGTTTAAAACATTATAACAAGTTAGCTCTCATATAACATCATAACCATATATAATCATCATAATCATATGTATGCCAAACTGCAATTAAATCGTGGTTACTTATCCTTGAACCATTTTTTATTTTCCTTATTCTGTGCAACCTCCAAGTTGGTTTCCCTGCCAGACACCCATCCAGTGTCTTTATGCATACCTACACACAAGGTGTATTACACACTTAGCTATACATACCATGTTTTAATCATTTCATACATATATCAACACTGGCAGCATATGTACTTATTATACATAGCATAATCTGTACCACTACATATCATACCATGCCCATACCATCACCTGCACGACATACATTTATGCACATGCTTTCAATCATGTTAGCATTATGCTAAACAATCCTTTATCTATCTTTGGTAAGTAAAACAAAATGTTTTCAGTTTCTTGCTAAGAAATTTCATGGAACTGTTCCATTTCTATAACAATAATCATGCATAGTCGTCATGCATACTATAATTCAATCATACCCCTAACTTTTAGTTTTAGGGATTTCATCTGTAACCTATACTAGGTTTTAACAACAATGAATTACATCATAAGAAAAATACTAACTCATAGTTTTTTTTTTAAAGTTTAATAGTCATTAGATCAATACTTCATACTTAAATAATTCATCTTGTGTGATTTATTATTGCCGTTTTTATGCCTCAACATCTTATTGTCCATGCATAATTTAGTGTAGATATACTCTCATCTCCTCTTCATGAATTATAAATTAAAGTTTTACTGCTTTCAATACTACACCCTTTTAGTTTGTAGGTACTTATGATCTTAGGTTATTTACATGTTAACACCTCCTCTTTAACATTAAATCACCCTTAACCAATTTTATGAATTCGAACATGGTTTATGTAACATTTCTTATGTTGTTCTATTCAGCCCTGCTACATTATCAATGCATTCTAACAAGAGAACCTCCCAAAATTGCTTGGTATAACATATGAATTTCAATTGGTATGATATCAGTCCATTTAAATAGATTTTTGGATACCATTTAATTGACCCAATGGTCCATAACATACAATTTGTGCTTCTTATTAATTACCATGGTTTTTATATTGTTGTACCCAAGGACACTTATAGGTCCAACTATGCATATCCAATGAAAGATGCATATGTAATGATATATAATAACCTGTTAAAGTTAGGTTCCCCCTTCATCACACTTTCTTCCAACAAATCACATTCCAAAATGCATTATATATAGATGCATTAATCAAAGGATTAGATTTAAAGACAATTTGTACAATTACATAGTCTTATACTATAACATGTTCTCACGATCCTAACACTATTCCATGGGAACCATGGAACCTTTACCAGGGTATAATACTTCGGGTGGAACCCACCTATTTAAGCCCCAACCTCTGATGAGGTATATAATTTACCTTTCGAGTTACTTATGAATCAGTTACCTTACTAAGGTTTAACATTTCATTCTTTATATAACCATTCTTCCAAGTATTAGGTGAGATTTTTATTTAGCCATTTCCTTTCATAGCAATTATAACATTCATGATTTTTTTTATAACATGATGACCATAGTTTAAACTTTGACTGGAATCAATTACCACATATTCTCTAATATGCACAGTAAATTTCCTTTCTGGTTTTATAATAGTCTAGTTTTATAAGAATTGTGATTCTTTAACTCATGAAGGAAAAATATGTAAGTGTGCCACTCAAGTAATCATATCTTCCTCCTATAGGAATTACTTGTTATCCATATTAAACATTGTATTAATCTGATAACCATGCTTTCCCATGGTTATCTATTATTTATCTACTCTGTTGTTCAAATTTCTAAGCATCACTTTTCAAGGCTTAATTTTTGACAACTTAAATAAAAATAACTTATTAATATTGATAAATATGTGAATTATTTGTTTATTCTTCAAATTCCTCTGTTGCCATCACATGGCAGTGCACACACCCATCTCATGAAATACAAGTCTTGGCTATAAAATTCATAACAGTTTGTGTAAGGAAGGGTCATTAGCACAAGTCCCAATTCTTAACATAAGAATGTTTAGCAACAAAAATTCAAGCATGGTAAGAGAACAATTCATCATAACCATGTCAAATTGGACTATAATTGAAATTGACCCTTTACATGAGGTTGGTCCAGTATATCACATGACTTCGAATCAAATTGCATTAAAAATATCTAGAGTAGTGAGTTGAAGATTTTGTATTACTACTTATAGTTCTTATGGTTGAGTATTGGAAAGCTTCATGTGTGTTAGGTATTACACTAGAACCTTAGGTATTTCCATTAGGTCTACTCAAACTGTAATGAGATTGTACTTTTACATGAATAAAAAGTATTTTTTTTTTAGTAAGAAAACTATTTCCACATTGTTTTCAGGGATGTGAGAGAAAGTAGATGAGGAAACAAAAAGTAGAACAAGGATTTTAATCATAAAAGATCTCTCACATTACATATATTGAATTTCTTTTGGTCATTTTTTTCCCTTAGCTCTTGGCTTTTGCACGTTATGATGACCCAACCATAGGTATCTAAGGAACACATTTACTGAATATAAAATCATGCAGATTCTAGTTTTACCACATACAAACTCACACTTGGATTTTAATATTAACTTCACTTAACTCAACTGATCACTTCCAACTCACATAACTTCTAATATTAATATTAAACTCATCACTTCATTTCATGCATATAGAGTAATTTATTGTTTCTAACCGAAAGAGCTAAGGAGAGGATGATGATGGGATTGAGTTGGGCGACATAACCTCTGAGTAAAAATGCTCAGAGGCACACTAATTGTAGTGAGTAGTGGTCGGTCCCAACACCACAATAATATAGGTCACAAGCATATTCTTTGATTTCTGCTATCTCAGTCCTAAAATGCCAATATTTTATTTAGATCACTAAAATTCAACCACATCCATAGGCCCACGTGTGCATAAGTCAAAGATGTTTGATTCTTTGTTGCGTATACAACAAGAACCAAAGTATTCATTTGCCCATGAAGTCCCATGTAGTGCAAACAAAGGGCTGATATCAAAAACTAAATCATCATATCCTCTGGGTCGACGCAGGAAGCTGATGATACATGTGTTGCAAACTATGAGCTCTCCTTAATTTATAAGGTTGGACATAACATGTCACACACAATCAATCAATTACATCATAGTTGTCACATAACAATGGCGTTGCCATTCACAAATCATCTCCCCTCGGTTTATTGGATGATTGTACAACTTGGGACATGACCATTGAATCAATATGAATCTCGTTCAGTCAATAAAATCGAAAGAGAAGAAAGAGAGGAGCATCACCAAACCTTGTGAAACATTTTATCGTTTTTCAGTCTTCTCTTATCATTCAATCAACCGACTCACTAATTCACTGACCAACCTCATTTTCTTCACAAAGTATTAATATCAACCTGCTCTGCACTACATCCCAGCTTGACTATATTCTTGTGTTTTAAAACAGAGGTATCTTGAAATTTAAATAAATAGAAAGCTATATTGAAATTTAAATATGTAGAGCAAGACACAAACAAACAGGTGGAAGTAAGTTATGTCATCACTCTAATGATCGTCAAACATTATCTTATGATCAAAGCAATAGAAATTGTAGTTTTGTCCTCCGAATGACTGTCAAGCATTATCTTATGATCAAAGCAATAGAAATTGTAGTTTTGTCCTCCTTCTTGTTAGAGTAAAAGCTAATGTTGATGAATAACATACCTACCTATATATATCGATACAAATTGACCACGACTTCATGTGTTTAAATGGTATTACTTATGATTTTCATACTTTCATTTGTTATACATAGTAACCAATTTAAAATTACAGTTAATTCTTTAAATATATTGTCATGTTTTATAACTATGAGATTTCAAAGGCGGAAATACAAAAATTTACACTAAAATTTTCAAGCACCCCAGTCAAACACACTTTTAAATTCTATAACTTAACTATGAACAACTATACTTTTTGGGTATTATTTACAGCAGCAACTGATGCGATCCCATATTCACAAGTCTAAAGGTACAATCCATCATTTTTGCCTACCATACTATTACTGATTTTTCAAAGGTAGATATCCGCCTCATCAAGGACTCTGATTTCACTCAATGAAACCTCTAAAATTAATGATTATCTCGGAAAACACAAAATTCATTAATGAGTATCTTGACTTATGTTGAGATTTTCTGTTTAAACTAAAATAGGCAGAAATCTCTGTAGGTGACAACAATAGGAAATCTGTTGCTGGATTATCTCCAGGTTGTTGGGAGCAAATTAATGCATCCTAAATTTGATGTGAGAGCAGTTAGATTCTCTCTACTATAAAATAGGTTCTCATACGGATAGCTGGGAGAGAGAGTGAGAGTTTCATTGATCTAATCTCCAAATTTTGATTAATATATTCCTGATGCCTATGTTTGGTGGACGTAACCCAGATTGGTTGGGTGAATCACGTTAATTATTGTGTCTATGTGTTTGCTTCTGCTGTGTGTTTAATTAATTTATTGTGCACCTGATCCAACAATTGGTATCAGAGCTTGTTGGAGGTGAGGTGCCTGGAGAAGCTGACTGGAGGCACTGTGCGTGACTGCTGATGCTAGCGGACTGTGCGGTGGATTGTTGTTGCTTGTGCGCTGGAGCTGATGCGCTGTGACCTGTGCGCATTGAGCTGTTGGAGGTGCTGCGCTATCTGCTGTTCGTGGAGTGAATATATTGCTGCGTGCGGTGACACCTGCGTGCAGATGGAGGTAAACAACGTTGATATATGTATTTATTTGGTGCGTGGCTTTAAAAACAACATGGATTTATTTTGAGTGTGGATATATTTATTTTGGTGTGCTGCATAGTTCAAATGGTGCGTTTTTTTTAAAGCCATGGTTATATATCAGCGTGGCTTTATATTGGTGGATTTCCAACAACGTGGATTCAATTTTTTGTTTGTTGTGAGTGGGTATATGGATGTGGTTTTAACACAGCATGGAAATATATATGTGAAACAGCGTGAAACACAGTATGTTTTATTAAAAACCCGCAGTCAGTTTATTTCAAAAACAAAGCAGTGACAGCATTCAATTGTTTTTTTTAAAAAACGCAGTTTTAAAGTGACAGCATTCCAATTTTTACAAAAGCGCGGTTTAATGAAGCACATAGGAATACATAATTAGTTTTTTAAAGCCATTAAAGGAGGAGTACGTATGTACTTTTAAAACCATGAAACAAAGAGTACGGAGTTATAAGGGATATGTAATATGTTTTTTTTTAAATATTAAATGGCTTTAAAAATGTAATGGGTTTTAATATTATTTGTTTTTGTTCTATTTAAAGACAAAGACAGATAGGCATAGGCAAATTTTTGTGTAAAATCAAAGGTAGAGGCAATTTTTTTTTTTTTGTTTTTTTTGCTGGTATTTCAAATTGAAATTGGAGATTCTTTGATAAGATGGCCAAAAATCAAAGTGCCCGGTTTGAAATTGAGAAATTTAATGGCAAGAATAATTTTGAGATCTGGAAGGTGAAGATGCACGATCTGCTGGTTCAACAAGGTGTGGCGAAAGCACTGTTGGGGAAAAACAAAAGCCCTGCTTCCATGACAGAGGATGAATGGGATGAGATTGATGCTAGAGCTCTGAGCGGAATTCAGTTATGTCTGGCGGATGATGTTCTGTTTAACATTGTGTCAGAGAAAACCGCGGCAGGCCTGTGGTCGAAGCTTGAAAAGCTCTACATGACGAAATCTTTGACAAACCGAATTCTCCTGAAATGGCATCTTTACAGTTTGCGGAGGAAAGAAGGTACCTCAATTGCTGATCACCTGAATGTTTTTAATACCTTGTTGGTGCAATTAAACAGTCTAGATGTAAAATTTGATTCAGAGGATAAGGCGATAACTTTATTATGTTCTTTACCTGAATCCTGGGATCATTTTGTTACTTCCATAAGTTTTAGTACATCAGATATTCTTGAGTTTGATGATGTTGTTGGAGCCTTGTTGGCTGAGGAGACAAGGAAGAGGTCGAATGCAGACACATCTACATTAGAGGTAATGATGGCCAGAGGTCGCTCACGAGAGAGACACTCCAGGGGAAAGCATAGCGACTCTCGTTCGAAGTCCAAAGGAAAGAAGCCCAAGATGAAGTGCTGGCATTGTGGCAAGGCTGGACATTTGAAAAAGGATTGTTGGAAGCGAAAGCAGGCTGATAAAGAGGGCTCTTCGACAGAAAAGAAGGAAGCCAATACCACAGATACAGGTTCAGTTTCAGGTATGAGTGATGAGGTATTGTCTGTTAATGCTTCAAAACATGATCAACATTGGTTGTTAGATTCCGGGGCATCTAACCACATGTGTATACATAAAGATTGGGTTAAAAC
>APFE030313932.1:57720-100282 GCA_000404065.3 Pinus taeda | reverse complement strand
ATTCGCCCCTAAAATCACCCCTACAAGCCATACATATTGAATTAGGTACCATACCATTCAATTTTTCATCGCAGTCATCCAAGGAGTTGGAAATCAAAGGTTCCAATGACAGTAAGGGGAAGAATAATTTGAAGAGAAAGAAATCAACAATAGCTCAGAAGGAAAGACTTGATTGTTCTCATTGCCAGAGAATTGGTTATGATGAATCTAAGTGTTGGAAACTTCATCTGGAACTTAACCCCAAAAGGTTCCTTAAGGCTAAGGATGAAAAGAAGGCAATTGCAGTAGTCCAGCAAGATCTAGGTTCAGATTCAGGTGATGAAAGGAGGATAACTTCTATGGTTATGACAGGTAAAACTTCTGACACTAGTTCAAGTTCGAATATTATTGCATCTTCATCAAACATAAATACTTCAAATGAGGATAAAAGAGTTGAATTATTTGACATAAGGATAACTTCTAAGCATACAAAGATAGATATAATGTTTGATAGTGGATCATAGGCGAATTTAATATCTAAATATTTAGTTAAGAGTTTGGGTTTGGAAACATGAAATCATCTAAGACCTTACCCATTAGGATGGCTAAAGAAATCAACTCAGATAAAAGTCACCAAACAGTGTCGATTAAGATTTTCCATTACAGCTAATTACATTGATGAAGTGGAATTAGATGTGGTTCTAGTAGACATATGTTGAGTTGTCTTAATAAGTCCTTATCTTTATGATTGTGACGCGATATTTTACAGGAGAGAGCATAAATATCACCTTAAGAAAGATGGGGTTGAATTTATTGTTAGGGCACATCAAAATAAAAATCACTTGAATTTAGTTGTTGCTAATCAAATGAAGCAATTAATAAGTTCAAACAAAAGATTTGTGATCATGTGTGTAAAGGAACAACATAACAATCAACATGATGTTTGTTCAGGGTATGAGACTTAGCTTAAAGATAGTTTGATTAAAGAGATAGAAAATATTCCAGTTCTATGTAAAACCAAACATCTTACTCATAAGTAGGGAATACAACATGAATTACAATTTGTGCATAAAGCTCCTTTTCCTAATGTCAAAATGAATCAATTTAGTTCATGTTTCGAAATTAAAAGTTATAGGGATACAGGTCAGTATTTGGGAAAGTTAGTGTTACATTCCTCTTGTATTTTGTCACCATTTCATTTTTCGAATAGTTTGGAAACCTCTTTTCAAGTGGAGAGGAAACCTATTCTTTTTCATATCCAATCCTTTTCTAAAGCAGTGTCAAAGAATCTCAGGGAAACTTATGGATCAGGTGAAAGTCCTGATCAATGGAAACATCATTTAATGAATAAGAAAAAAGTGATTCAAACAAATCAACAACTAATTTAATACTTTCAAAGACAAACTAAGTTGCAGCAATTTTTACCTTACATTTTGATGGGTTTATGGCAGCAAGTTGACTTAGTAATCAGGAAGTACGAAAGTATGTCAACTCAAGTAGTTGATTTGATGATGAAGGAGAATTTAGACCTAGTAAACAATGTGATGGTATGGTCACATGATGTGACTAAAAAAGGGTTGGAAGACAAGAAATTAGTGAATTTTACTTATTTAAATGTATGAGACTGTTTTATTTGTTGTCAAATATGAGAACAGGGTATAAGCGGTTGATTGATCCTCCCTACATGGAGATCAGACCAAGCAATTAGATTATCAGGTTTGAATAGGATATGAGGGATTTGAAAACTTAAATTAACATTTGTTTTAGAAAAGAGTGGAGGTGAAGCAATTCTTTAGGAGAGAGTGAGAGATTTGTGGATTTGAACTAAATTGGTTCATGAATCCATTCTTGTATAAATTATGATCTGTTTGCATAATTCGAGAGGTTAGCTAGGTTAGCTAGGATATATTCAATTGGAGAGATGATATAGGATTAAGCGAGACGAGGGTCAAGTAATAGAGTGAGGATTTTAAGATTGGAACGGGGGTCTCTTTATTGTTGTAATCAAGTGAAAGCGCAGAGACTCTGTAACCTCTATTGATTGAATAAATGATTCAGTGTGCATTAATGTGTCATTTCTATTGAAAACCTTCACTGACCTCTTTATATTTGCTCACAGAACAAATTAAGTATTCTTCTCTGTTTTAGGCTTTAATTCATAAATCGAAGTGAGCAAAGGTAATTAGAGTCCTTATTTTTATTAACCGTAGCTAAGCCACATTAAATCCTAGGCGTCAATCTAAGTCCAAACAATGGTGTGATATCACACCGACCGTTGGATTATCTCGCATTGCATTGCATCATAACCTTTATTTTCTAGTAGATGGACCTTAGACCGTAAGGGAATGCAATGTGTGATCACTGACTTATCGCATCGCAGTAATTCATTTGTATGTGACAAGACCACAAACCTTAAGACCATGTCATGAGTGATCACTGATCCATCGCATCGCTAATATTTCATGGTATGTGAATGGCCTCAAGCATTAGGGAAGTGCAATATGTGATGTACGATGTGATCGCTGAATAACTCACATTGTAATGTTTCATGTGGGTGTACTGAGGCCTAAACACTTAGCCATTGAGATTTGGCGATAGCGATATCAGTTGTGGACCGTTGGATCAATTATTTGTGATCAATGGTATACCACCGAGCGGTTCTATTAAAAAGGTGAAATATCAGTTTTGGAATGGGAAAAGGGGATCAGAGAAGCACAACAGAAAGCCTAAACTTGAAGAGAAAAGTTAAACGCAGGGTGATTGTTGATAATCTCTAAAAAATTGACCTCCTATCTATTTCGTACCAAGTGAGAAAGTGCTCATTGGTTGTTTGTAAGTCCATGTCTTTGTTAAATCATTAATTGGCTATATAGATGAGTTTTCTAATATTTTGGATTTTTATACTTTGATGGGTTTTTGTTATGGAAATTTGGTTTTTAAAGCACTTCTAATGCAAATGTGGCCTTAGATCATAGGTCCACATGGGGTGTGTAAGGAATGTCAGTCAGCTGGCATCAATTTTTGGTATCAGAGCTAGATCAATGCTCTGTAGAGATTGGATAAGAAATTGAATTTTATTCTTAGCATGTGTATAATTTACATTATTATGGACCCGATATAGATAGAGATTTGACAACAAAAGGCACTGAGAGCAGAATGGGGAAATAGTGAGTTTTCTGATGAAGTTCTAGTAAGAATTTTTATTTTGATGAATTTGTAGAGATTTGTTTTAAATGTCTGAAGAACAAGAAGGGATTGAAATTTCCAAGGAGAAGATGTTTTCCTTTAGGGAAAATGAAATTTCCATGTAAGATCGATTGAATGATTGCTTTGATTTAAAAGGTAAATTGAAGTGAAAGGTTTAGAATAAAGTTAAATAGAAGAATGGTTTGCTATGACACTGAAGTCATTTAAATTATTTGAAGAATTTTGTGAAAAATGAGAATGATTGAGGATTGCTTAAAGTATTGTTGAAGAAAATGATATTGATAGATGAGGGAACAATTAGACTGAAGGTTGGATTCAATAGATCTGAAAAGAGAGCCATTATAAAGAATAAATTTTGGAATTTGTAGAAGCAAGACAAGATTTTCTTACAAATAGGTCATTAGAAGAAATTTGTAGTGTCTTTCATGAATTTGTAAATATAATTGAAATTTATATCTAATCTTAATTGATCTTGAAAGTTGAAGAGCCCATTATGAAAAGTAAAATGGGAAATGGTTGTTGACTATATGGAGTCTTTTGAATGGAAAAGTTTAATTGAAATAGTGAACAAATGAATCATTTGGAAAATATTTAACTGATGGAATGGGAATTAATTTTAAGACATGTTTGAAGGAAAATTGGTAGGTTTAAAAGGTACTTTGATGTATCTTGAGATAAGATTGTACAAGTCAATGGAAGCAATGAAATTGCTGGAAGGAGGAATGAATTGTATCAGTATCATAGCACATGAGTTATGTTAAAGAGGATGAAGCAAGGAGAACTCTCAGATGAGTAAAGGTGACAATACCTAACAATAAATTAAATTACTGAATGAAAGAGGGAAGTGAGCAATTGAAGATGCAAGGCCTAGAGCAAGGAGCGTTCAAGAGAAGCTGAGAACAACTTCCAACTGGGGTTGGGTAGAAGCTGTTGAAGTAGCTCCACAATTGTGATAATGGGTAGAATTGCTAGTCAGTGAAAGGTTCGAGGAAAGAACCAATAGATGCCAAAAGGATAAACTCAGAAAATTTTGGTGAGGCATGTAGGAGACTTGTTACAGATGGAAGAAAGGGCTAGTTGCAACCCACCAGTGAACAAGGAAAGTTCACTAGGGGAAGAAATGGAGTTGGTTATTGATAGTCATGACAGGGGTACAGAGGAAAGTCAGAAACAAAGGGAAAAGAGTGTCAAAGTAGTTGGACTCAAAGGAATGAGTAAAGAAGAAATGGACATAGAATTGGCTGAGATGAAGGTAGAACTCAATTGTTTCAAGAAGCTGGTACTGAAAGGAATTATAGAAAAATGGAAACAAGGATTTTATGTGGGAAAAAGAGCTAAATGTCCTATTAGTGAATTTTTTGCTGAGAAATTAATACTTTGAATGGTAGAGGATGGAGCATAATACATTTGTGAACCAGAGAGAGGATCTCTCCTTGGGGAAGGAGACAATGATGCCAGTGATGATAGTGATGAAGAGATGATCTACATAGGTCAACATGAGAGAAAGATGCTGGTAGCATCTTCACAGAGAAGAGAATATCATATTATTGGGATTAATTATTTATGTGAATGTAAAATTGTAGGTATGCAACATAATGAATTTGAACCTATGTATGAAAAGGTGGAAGAGGCAGAGCCAAGAAAAACACAAAAGGAGATGCATAAAGACTTTCAAGACTTCAATTGGTGGAGGAAATTAAAAGGTATGGCTAAATGGTTGTGTCTTATCTTAGTAAAATCATATTGTAGCTTTTAACCCCATACAAAAATAACATGCATACGAATTCTAAACACAGAAAATAAATAATGCGAGAACATAACACATAAAACACATATACACAAATTTTCCCTGGGATCCCAAAACCGAGACTACCAGCTTGATTTTTCATTATGTTCCTTTCAATGTTATAATACATATTTATACATCTTGAAGCATCTAATACCATGGACCAAAAACCATCATGTCCAAAACCATGGGATGAAAACCATCACGTCCAAAAACATGTGTGAAAATCATGCACAAAACCATAGGTGGATCCGCCCAACCTAACATAGGTTCCAAAACCAAAATTTTCTCGGGTGCTAACCTGAACCTCATAGAGTGGCATTACCTGCAACCCTCAAACCCCCTATGACCACCCCACTATGCAATCGACGCAACGAAGGGGGGGCTCCGCCCGCCCTCTAACCCCACGATTAACTACGTGGGCTAATCCTGGAAAGAATATAACACAACCCAACATTCTCCCACTTTCTGTTTTCTTTCCACGGGGGGCCACAAGAGAGATTAGTGATTTATCGAGCCCTGCAATGCCCATTGTTTCTCTACACCAAGAGATATTCTCATAGCTCATAGATTTTGTCAATGCATTTGCAATATTCTTCAAAGTGTCTAGCTTTACCAGCAACACCTTTTTGTCATATCATATCCCTCACAAAGTGATACTGAACATCAATGTGCCTTGTCTTTGAATGATATGCAAGGTTCTTTGCCAATAAAATTGCACTTTGGCTATCACAGTCTACCTTATAGCTCTCTATACTAACCCCATACTTGAACACAATATCTGCAACCAAATTGCTTCCTTTCTTGCATGAGTGGTTGCCATGTATTCTACCTCTATAGTTGATAGTGCCACTATAGATTGTTTCTTAATCATCCAACTGACTACACCTCCAAATAGGTTAAACACATACCCACTTGTAGATCTTCTCTAATCCAGATCTCCAACCTAGTCTGCATCAACAAAGCCATGAATATCCAATATCTTTCCAATCCTAGTCTTCCTTGATAGCACAAACCATAATCACTAGCGCCACGCAAATACCTAAAAACCCGCTTCACTGTTGTCCAATGCTCCTTTCCTAGTTTTGACATAAACTTGCTTAATACTCCCACTGAATGTGCAACTTCTAGTCTAGTATAGACCATTTCATACATCAGGCTACCGATTGCACTTGCATATGGAACACGGGACATGTGCTCTTCCTCTTCCTGTGTCTTGGGAAACTGTTCAATAGATAACTTTACACCTACAGGAATAGGAACATTCATTGGTTTACTATCCTACATATTAAATCTCTACAATATTGTCTTGACATACTTCCTTTTTGTTAACAAGAGCTTCCTCTTTGCTCGATCTCTTTTAATTTCCATGCCCAAAATATAGTTTGTAGCACCAAGATCTTTTATGTTGAATTTGAAGGACAATTGGGTCTTCAAATCCTGGATAATTTATTTGTCATTTCCAACCAACAACATATCATCCACATACAAGACCAAATAAATAATATGGTCACCAATTAATTTAAAATACACATAGTGATTTGCTTTACTTTTGGTGAAGCCAAGTCCCCATATAAATGTATCAGATTTCTGATACCACATCCTTGGTGACTATTTTAACCCATATAGAGACTTCTTTAACTTGCATACCAGTTCTTTCTTACCCTTCACCGCAAAGCCTTCAAGTTGCTTCATGTAGATCTCCTCTTCTAGATCCCCATGAAGAAATGTTCTCCTCACATCCATCTGTTCTACCTCAAAATCAAAAGAAGCCGCAACAGATAAAAGTAATCTAATAGAAATTACCTTGGCAATAGGAGAAAAAGTATCACCAAAATCAATTCCCGACAACTGGGAATATCCTTTTGCTACCAACCGAGCTTTGTATTTCTCCACCTTTCCTTCTACATTTGTCTTGAACACCCATTTGCTACCAATGGGTTTCCTTCCAGTAGGTAACTCCACCAGATCCCAAGCCTCATTTGTATGCAAAGATTCCATTTCATCAACCATGGCCTCTTTCCAAAGTTTTCCATCCTCTGAATCTACTGCTTTCTTCACAGTTCTGGGATCATCATCAGTAATAGATAAAAAAAAATTGAACAAAAAGTAGATGGAATATAGCTTTATGGCTGCCTTCTTTCTCGAACTGATCTTCTCACACCCAAAGTTTGTGGCTCTTCATCTTTTGACTCCTCCTCTGTTGTAGAGTCTGATTTTTCCTCCTTTAGCTCAAACTCTATCTTCTCAGGTTCCTTTGGTTGGAGTTTATGTTTTATAACATCTTTCACCTCTCTGAACTCCACATCTCAGCTGTACACAACCTTCCTTGTTACTGGGTTCCAAGCTTATAACCCTTTAAACCTTCCTTATACCGAATAAAGATGCATTTCTCAGACTTACTATCTAACTTGGTTCGTTTTTCCTTTGGAACATGTACATATGCATTAGATCCAAATACCCTCAGATGTGAAAGAGAGGGATTTTTACCAGTCCTTACCTCTTGTGGAATCTTATCCTCTAATGCTGATGAAGGTCATCTAGAAACTGGGTAACATGCTGTCTCCACCACCTCTGCCCAAAATTAATGTCCTAACCTAGAACCACTGAGCATTCTTCTTTCCCTTTCCATCAAAGTCTTGTTCATTCTTTCTACAACTCCATTTTGTTGAGGTGTATATGGAGTAGTCTTCTTCCATGCTATACCACACTTCTTACAGAATTCTTCAAATTCCTTACTACAAAACTCTCCACCATTATCTGTCCTCTAGACCTTTATCTTCTTCCTTGTCTAGTTTTCCTCTAGAGCCTTAAATTCTTTAAACTTATCAAAGACTTCAGATTTCCTCTGTATTCCTTGAGTAGTCATTAATAAATGATACATAGTACACAAACTTACCCAATGATGGAACCTTCATAGGTCCAAACACATCACTGTGCACAAGCTCTAATATCTATTTCACCCTCTTACCACCAGAGGGGAAACGTACCCGATTCTGCTTCCTATATACATAATTTTCACAGAAATCAAAATCAAGAGAGCTATTACTCATACCTTCTACCATACCTTTACCATGAAGTGTTCAAAGGCCCTTCTCTCAAATATGTCGAAGCCTTTGATGCCATAGCATGGTCTTCTCTTTAGAGATCACTAGATTTTCTGCTCCACTTTAAGAAACCACTGAACTATTGTACTCATCAACAATAGTGCTACCTTGCAGCTTGTACAGAGTTCCAATCTGGTCCCTGCATTAAAATCAATGCTCCTCGAACCATTTTTCAGGTATCCTTCTTAAACACTTTTTTTACACCTGCATCATCCATCTTGCTTACAAAAATCAAATTTCTGGTCAATGTAGCAATATGTATAACACCCGGAAGTGTTCTAACCCTTCCACCTTGCAACTTCAACTTTAGTTTTCGACAACCAACGATTCTAGCCTTCTTATCATCCCCCAAGAAGACATCACCACCATCGTATTTCTCATACTCACAGAACCACTTTCTATGGGGAGTGAAGTGAAAGGATGCACCTGAGTCAATCAACCGTGCCTCATGATCTACATATGTACTTTAAGAAGCCAAGTACACATTCCCACCTTCATCTGAGGTGGTTTTCCCCTCTACAGAAGGAGCATCATCAGATCCCTTCCCTTTATTAGGAGTTTCAGATTTACAATCCCTTTTTTAGTGCCCTTCCTTTCTGCATTTCCAGCACACCACCTTTATAGGTTTTCCTGGAGATTTAGATCTCCCTCTAGATTTATATCTCCCACTCGATGACTTATTTTTGTTTCTGTTCTGGGACTATCCTCGTACAGACAAGGCATCACCATTATAGCTCTCCATATTTTTCTGTCTCATCTCCTCCCTCAGCAAGGATGACAATATTTCATCAATTTCAAGGCAGTTGCATTGCTACCTATTGCAATAACCAGATTATCCCACGAATCTGGTAGAGAACACAAGAAACTAGTACACTTATCTTCATCTGAAATTTTGATATCGATAGATGATAACTGACTTACCATAGTATTAAACGCATTTAGATGCTTTGTCACCTATTCTCCATCTTTTATCCTCAGGTTATATAGCTTTTTCCATAGGAACAGTTTATTCACCAGAGACTTAGATTGGTACAAAGTCGCTAACTTGTCCCACAAAGCCTTCGCTGTAGCTTCCCCTGATACGTTCAGTCATAATAAGTCTAAGACACACAATCGTATTATTCTCTTTGCCTTTCGATCTATCTTCTTCCATTCTTCACCGGACACTCCTATTGGTTTAGTACCTAGATCTACTGTGATCCACTGATCTTTATCCACCAATAGATCGTCCATATTGAGTTTTCACAACTCAAAACTCCGACCATTAAATTTCTCAATCTCTATCTTTTCACTGTTTGCCATCTTCTTTCACCACCAGAATCGATCCCACAGATCTCCCACTAAACAGGGTCTACCACAAGCCCGAGCGAAACCCCTCAACAAAGAAGGCGTCCCCTTGAAGCCAAAACAACTTCGATATAAAATGAAGGTTTTAACCCCATATAGAAATTACCTACATATGAATTCTAAAACATAGAAAATAAATGATGCGAGAGCATAACACATAAAACACATATACACAAAGATTTTCCCCCAGATCCCAAAACCGAGACTACCAGCTTGATTTTTCATTATGTTCCTTTCAATGTTATAATGCATATTTATACATGCCGAAGCATGCAATACTATGGACTGAAAACCATTTCTTTCAAAACCATGGACCGAAAACCATCACGTCTAAAAATATGTGTGTAAGTTATGCACAAAACCATAGGAGGATCTGCCCAACCTAACATAGGTTCCAAAACCAAAACTTTCTAGGGCGCTGCCATGGACCCCATAGAGTGGGGTTACCTGCACCCCTCAAACCACCTATGATCCCCCCGCTATGCAATTGGTGCAACAAAGGGGGGGATCCACCCCCCCTCTAACCCCCCTGGTTAACTACGTCGGCTAGTCGTGGAAAGAATATAACACAACCCAACATTTTCCCACTTGTTTTCTTTCTAGAGGGAGGTACAAGAGAGCTTAGTCATTTATCTAGCCTTGTAATGCCCATTCTTTCTCTACACCAAGAGAGCTTCTAATAGCTCATAGATTTTGTCAATGCATCTGCAATATTCTTCAAAGTTTCCACCTTTACCAGCAACACCTTTTTGTCTTATATCATATCCCTCACAAATTGATACTGAACATCAATGTGCTTTGTTTTTGAATGATATGCAGGGTTCTTTGCCAAGAAAATTACACTGTGGCTATCACAGTCTATCCTTATAGCTCCCTGTACTAACCCCATACTTGAACACAATCTTTGCAACCAAACTGGTTTCTTGCTTGCATGAGTGGTTTCCATGTATTCTGCCTCTGTAGTTGATAGTCCCACTATAGATTGTTTCTTACTCATCTAACTAACTGCACCTCCAAATAGGTTAAACACATACCCGCTGGTAGATCTTCTCTAATCTAGATCTCCAGCCCAGTCTGCATCAAAAAAGCCACGAATATCCAACACTCTGTCCAATCTTGGTCTTGCTTGATAACACAAACCACAATCACTAGTGCCACGTAAATACCTGAAAACTCACTTCACTGTTGTCCAATGCTCTTTTCCTGGTTTTGACATAAACCTGCTCAATACTCCCACTGTATGTGCAATGTCTAGTCTAGTATAGACCATTTCATACATGAGGCTATTGACTACACTTGCATATGGAACATGGGACATGTGCTCTTCCTCTTCTTGTGTCTTGGGACACTATTTAGCAGATAACTTTACACCAAGATCTATCATGTCGAATTTGGAGGACAAATGGGTCTTCAAATCCTGGATAATTTATTTGTCATTTCGAACCAACAACATATCATCCACATACAAGACAAAATAAATAACATGGTTACCAATTAATTTGAAATACACACAGTGATATGATTTGCTTCTAGTGAAGCCAAGTCCCTGTATAAATGTATCAAATTTTTGATACCACATCCTTGGTGATTGTTTTAACCCATACAAAGACTTCTTTAACTTGCATACCAGTTCTTTCTTACCCTTCACTACAAAGCCTTCAGGTTGTTTCATTTAGATCTCCTCTTTTAGATCCCCATGAAGAAATGTTGTCTTCACATCCATCTGTTCTACCTCAAAATCAAAAGAAGCAGCAACAGATAAAATTAATTTAATAGAAGTTACCTTGCCAGCAGGAGTAAAAATATCACCAAAATCAATTCGTGGCACTTGGGAATAACCTTTTACTACCAACCAAGATTTGTATTTCTCCACCTTTCCTTCTGCATTTTTCTTCTTCTTGAACACCCATTTTCTGCTAATGGGTTTCCTTCCAGCCGGCAACTCCACCAGATCCCACGCCTCATTTTTGTGCAAAGATGGCATTTCATCAACCATGGCCTCTTTCCAAAGTTTTCCATGCTTTGAATCTACTGCTTCCTTCACAGTTCTGTGATCATCATCAGTAATTGATTAAAAAAAATTTGAGCAGAAAGTAGATGGACTATACCTTTCTGGCTGCCTTCTTTCTCGAACTGATCTTCTCACACCGAGAGTTTGAGGCTCTTCATCTTCTAATTCCTCCTCTACTCTAGAGTATGATTCTTCCTCTTTTAGCTCAAACTCTATCTTCTCAGGTTCCTTTGGTTGGACTTCATGTTTAATAACATATTTAACCTCTCTGAACACCACATCTTGGCTGTACACAACCTTCCTTGTTACTGGATTCCAAAGCTTATAACCATTTAAACCATCCTTATACCCATAAAGATGCACTTCTCAGATTTACTATCTAACTTGGTTCGTTTCTCCTTTGGAACATGTACATGTGAATCATATCCAAATACCCTCCAATGTTGATGAAGGTGATCTATTGACCAGGTAACATGCTATCTCCACCACCTCTACCTAGAATTCCTATCCTAACTCGGCACCACTGAGCATGATTCTTGCCATTTCCAACAACGTCTTGTTCATTCTTTCTGTAGCTTCATTTTGTTGAGGTGTATATGGAGTAGTCTTTTCCTGTGCTATACCATACTTCTTATAGAATTATTCAAATTCCTTACTACAAAACTCTCCACCGTTATTTGTCCTCAACACCTTTATCTTCTTCTCTATCTAGTTTTCCTCTAGAGCCTTAAATTTTTTAAACCTATCAAAGACTTCAGATTTCTTCTTAAGGAAATATATCCATGTATTCCTTGAGAAGTCGTCTATAATTGATACATAGTACACATACTTACCCAGTGATGGAACCTTCACAAGTCTAAACACATCACTGTGCACAAGCTCTAATATTTGTTTCACCCTCTTACCACCAAAGGGAAAACTCACCTGATTTTGCTTCCCATATACACAATTTTCACAGAAATCAAAATCCAGAGAGCTATTACTCATACCTTCTACCATACCTTTACCATGAAGTGTTTGAAGGCCCTTATCTCTAATATGGCCAAGCCTTTGGTGCCACATCATGGTCTTCTCTCGAGAGACCACTATATTTCTTACTCCACTTTTAGGAACCATAGAGTTGTTGCACCCATCAATAATAGTGCTACCTTGCAGCTTGTACAGAGTTCCAATCTGAACTCCCCACATCAACACAAGTGCTCCCCGAATCATTTTGTAGGTATCCTTCTCAAACACTATTTTTACACCTACATCATCCATCTGGCTTACATAAATAAGATTTCTAGCCAATGTAGGAATATGTAGAACAACTGGAAGTGTTCTAACCCCCCCACCTTACAACTTCCACTTTACTTTTCCATGACCAACGATTTTAGCCTTCCTATCATCCCCCTAGAATACATCACCACCATTGTATTTCTCATACTTGTAGAACCACTCTCTATGGGGAGTGAAGTGAAAGGATACACTTGAGTTAATCAACCATGCCTCATGATCTACATGTGTACTTGAAGAAGCCAAGTACACATCCCCACCTTCATCTGAGGTGGTTTTTGCCTTTGCAAAATGAGAATCATTAGATCCCTTTCCTTTGTCAGGAGCTTTAGATTTATAGTCCCTTTTGTAGTACCCTTCCTTTCCGCATTTCCATCACACCATCTTTATAGGTTTTCCTGGAGATTTAGATCTCCCTCTAAATTTAGATCTCCCACTTGATGACTTAATTTTGTTTCTGTTGTGGGACTGTCCTGGTATAGTCAAGGCATCACCATTCTGGCTCTCGATATTTTTCCATCTCATCTCCTTCCTCAGCAAGGATGAGACTATTTCATCGAATTGCAAGGCAGTTGCATTGCTACTTATTGCAATAACCAGACTATCCCACGAATCTAGTAGAGAACACAACAAACTAGTGCACTTATCTTCATCTGAAATTTTTATATCAATAGATGATAACTGACTTACCATAGTATTAAACACATTCAGATGCTCTGTCACCGAGTCTCCATCTTTCATCCTCATATTATACAATTTTTTCCATAGGAACAATTAATTTACCAGAGACTTAGATTGGTACAAAGTCCCTAACTTGTCCCACAAAGCCTTCACTGTAGCTTCCCCTTATACGTTCAGTAATACTGAATCTGAGACACACGATCATATTGTGCTCTTTGCCTTCTGATCTAACTTCTTCCATTCTTCATCGGACACTACCATTGGTTTAGTACCTATATCTATTGTTATCCATTGATCTTTATCCACCAACATATCCTCCATCTTGAGTTTCCACAACTCAAAAATCTTACCATTAAATTTCTCGATCTCTATCTTTCCACTACTCGCCATCTTCTTTCACCACCAGAATTGATCCCCCAAATCTCCCACTGAACAAGGTCTACCACAGGCCCGAGCGAAACCCCTCAACAACAAAGGCATCCCCTTGAAGCCAAAATAGCTCCGATACCAAACGTAGGTTTTAACCCTGTACAGAAATTACCTACATACGAGTTCTAAAACACAAAAAATAAATCATGCAAGAGCATAACACATAAAACACATATACACAAAGATTAACCCTAGATCCCAAAACTGGGACTACCAGCTTGATTTTTAATTATGTTCCTTTCAATGTTATAATACATATTTATACATGCTGAAGCATCCAATACTATGGACCGAAAACCATCACTTCCAAAACCATGGACTGAAAACCATCACATCCAAAAACATGTGCAAGAGTCATTCACAAAACCATAGGTGGATTTGGCTAACCTAACATAGGTTCCAAAACCAAACTTTTCTAGGGCGCTGTCCTGGACCCGATAGAATGGGTTTACCTGCACCCCTCAAACCCCATGTGACCCCCCCACTACTCAATCAGTGCAACGAAGGGGGGGCTCCACCCCCCCTCTAACTCCCTAGTTAACTACGTGGGGTAGTCGTGAGAAGAATATAACACAATCCAACACACATTGGATCATATTTTAAGGAATTTTAGCATGGATAGAAGACTAGTGGGAAAAAGGAAAGGAAATAAATGCATTCAAATTTGTGAAGTGAAGAGAAGAAAAGCTGACATAAAGAACTTACCTGAAGAAGTTAAGTTAAGGAAATCATTGAAAGAACAAAGTCTTATCATACAAGAGGAGGAGACATTTTTATCTTATTTGGATAAACTTAATGCTGGGAAAAATTGTGTAGAATAGAAAGGTATTCTACAAACCTACGATGAAGTTGCCAAGCATAGTCAAGAAGCTACAGTCCCAGAAATTTTCTTTGATGAGGAAGAAATCAGAGATGTTGAGGAAGAATTTCTCAATAACTTAGTGAACTATCAAAATAGTTTAGAGAAGCATGAGGATCTGATCACTGAGGCTTCAAATGAAGAGCCTCGTATTTTTGAAATTGACATGTTGTGTATGTTTTCGGGTTTGACAGGTAATGAATGGCAATTGGAGAATGTGCTTATGCATGTTGATGAAGAAGTGAGATCACTAGAAGCAATGGATGAAGCTGAAAGATATTTTGAGCATGTATTTAACAATTTTGAGAATGATAGTATTAACAGGGAAATTCTCATGATTAAAGAATTTGAAGATAAGCAAATGAAAGTTTGTGATGATAACCAGAATGAAGTATCTTCAGTAGAGAATCAAAATTAAAGTATTATAGAAATTGTGAAGGAATGTATGATGATGTTGACAAATACAGAAATTTAGGAATTATGTGATTTAAAGTGGATTATTTTTATGAATCAGTAAACCATGAAGAAGCTTTAGAAAACCATAATTTTGTTTCTATTGTAGGTGAAGGTGAAACAACATCATTTTGTTGAAATGGTATAAATATAGAAGATAAAAGGATACTTAATAATGATATGATCCAAGAAATTCTAGCTATTGAATTATTGGAGGAATAGTCTTGTGTCAGAACAACGAACACTATGTAATGCAGAGAAAAGTATTGAAATTAAACATGATGACCATTTCATAACTTTTGCAGAAGGACAATATAAAGATTTGATGGTAGAATTATCTATGGAGATTGAAAACCATAGTTATTTTGAATCTGTTAATTGTGATGGAAATTATGTTTTATACAAGAAGGAGGAGTCATATGTAAATGACATGCTTATTGAATATGAAGGAAATGGAATTTTGCTGGAAAATTTATTAGATGAATCTGATAACATAAAGGAAAAGATTATCTTTAATGATAGTGAAGGGGAAGTTGAAAAATGAAACTAATAGGTTGTAAATGAAAGGAGTGAAGTGGAATTGAAGAGAAATTTCATAAAATATATGGTAAGGGAGAATGTACAATAGACATATGTCAGTGGAGTTCAGCTAAGAACGAATTGTAAAGAGGAAATTGAGAAATTGTGGAAGATGAAGTCGGTTAAGAAGAGGGACAACAAGGAAAATAAATTAACAAAAGGAATTTGTATCAACAAGGGAAATGGACAACAACAACATAAGATTTGGAATGGTAGAAGAACAAAAGTGAGAGTGGAAGAAGAATTAAACCAATAGTGTGATGAAAGTGATGACCAGTTACAATATAAAGTTTGGGATACTGGATGATCAGCAGAAGAAACACATGACCAGGAGGTCATGAAAACTTTCAACTTTAGGAGTCTGATGCAGGAGCATTTAGACCTAGTCAGCAATGTGATGGTATGATCACATGCTGTGACTACCAAAGGGTTGGAAGACAAGAAATTAGTTAATTTTACTTATTTAAATGTATGAGAGTGTTCTATTTGTTGTCAAATATCAGAATAGGGTATACGTGATTGATTAATCCTCCCTACGTGGAGATCAGGCCAAGCAATTAGATTATCTAGTTTGAATAGGATATAAGGGATTTGAAAGCTTAAATTAGCATTTTTTTGAGAAAAGAGTGGAGTTGAAGAGATTCTTTAGGAGAGAGTAAGATATTTATGGATCTGAACTAAAATTGGTTCATGAATCCATTCTTGTATAAATTATGATCTTTTTGCATAATTCGAGAGGTTAGCTAGGTTAGCTTGGTTAGTTTCAATTGGAGAGATGATATATGATTGAGCGAGATGAGAGTTGAGTAATAGAGTGAGGATTCTAAGATTGGAACAAGGGTCTCTTTATTGTTGTGATCGAGCCATAGGGTCGATACTCTATAACCTTTATTGTATTCAATAAATGACTCAGTGTGTGTTAATGTGTCGTTTCTATTGAAAACCTTAACTGGCCTTTGTATATTTGCATGTGGAACAAATTAAGTATTCTTCTCCGTTTTACACTTTAAGTCATAAATTGCAGTGAGAAAAGGTAATCAGAGTCCTTATTGTTATTAACCATGGCTGAGCCGCATTAAATCCCAAGCATCGATCTAAGTCCAAACAACGGTGTGATATCACACTAACCATTGGATTATCTCACATTGCAACATTTTTTTTTCCAGTGGACGGACCTTGGACCATAAGGGAATGCGATGTGCGATCACTGACTTATCACATCGCAGTAATTAACTTGTATATGACAAGACCACAAACCTTAAGACCATGTGATGAGTGATCATTGATTCATCACATCGCTAATATTTCATGGTATGTGAATAGCCTCAAGCATTGAGGAAGTGCGATATGCGATGTACAATGTGATCATTGAATAACTCGCATCACAACGTTTCATGTGGGTATACCGAGGCCTAAACACTTAACCATTGCAATTTGGTGACAGCAATATCATTTGTGGACCATCAAATCAATTGTTTGTGATCTACGATATACCACCGAGTGGTTCTATTAAAAAGGCAAAATATCAGTTTTGGAACTAGGAAAAGGGGATCAAAGCAGCACAGAGGAAGGCCTAAACATTAAGAAAAAAGTTAAACATGGGGTGATTGTTAATAATCTATGAAACAATTGGCCTCCTGTGTTATTTCATACCGAATGAGAAAGCACTCATTGGTTGTTTGTAAGTTCATGTCTTTGTTAAATCATTGATCAAGTGTATAGATGGCTTTTCTAATATTTTGGATTCCCATATTTTGATGGGGTTTTGTTATGGAAAGTTGGTTTTTAAAAGTGCTTCCAATGCAAATGTGGGCTTAGCTCATAGGTCCACATGGGGTATGTAAGGGATGTCAGTTAGCTGGCATCATTGGATGTCAAAAACATCTTTGATTATCTCTATTATTCTGCAAAATATATTGTTAATACATGTCAATGGTATTGAACAATATCCTGTAGAGATTGTTTTCAAAGATGATTATGAATCACTAACTCATGGTTCTTCATGGAAAGAAATCAATTTCTACATTCATAACAGGTTGTTTAACCATCGTTGCAAGTTGTTCATACAGCAGATGGATGGAACAAGTCACTGAATCAAAATGTGCCATGGTCAACACCATCAGGATCATCACTTGCAAGTGATTGATTGAATATATTGGTACATCATTAGGACAAGGTGGAAAGTGAGGGAGCTGTACCCTCATCAACTATTTGTGTAGTCAAACTTTTGTGGTCCAAAAGCTTTCAAGTGGAGAGGATTGATCCAGGAGGATATCGTCAAATCAGTTGTGTAGGTTCATTGTCAATGCTCAGTTTTGTCGTCCGTGTTCAATGTCGTCATCATTGTTCAGTGTCGTCATCAATGTTCAGTTCCGTGTCATTTAGTTTCGACATTGTTGATTATGTTCATGTTATCTTGGTGATGTTTATGGTTTTTCATGGTGTTCAGTTGAGGTGGTGTTGTACCTAGCTATCGACATATACTTGTCATCAGTTCTGCCAGGATTTGGTATCGACATGAGTTTGTCATCCACTTTACAGTATTTTGTGTCAATGTAGGTTTATTATAGGGTTTGGTTGTCATCATTATGTGATGAATGTCGCAAATGTCACTCTGCGACAATTTGATGTAAAAAGGTTATTTTGTTACTTAATCCAAACCTAATCCTAAAACCCTAACCTAAATCCATACACTCAATACGTAAACACTAGTCCTAAACCTATCAAACATGTTATATTCCAAACTATGTGTTAAAATACCTACACACCTAAGTCTAAACCTATCAAACTTCACCACTATACAAATCTATGACATAAAACCCTAGTGCTAAAACTTATTCCAAAGTTTAAATAACTCTCGGCCTATGTAATATATAAAATTACATTGTAAAAACAATATAAAAACATATATCAGTCCCCTGATCGCTGAACGTAACTGTGTCGGAGAAGCCTACCGAGAATAATACATGTGAATGGTTAAGCGGAGATGTTAGGGCCTCAGCTACAATCAGAAATAACGGCAGATAGCCATGTCGGAACTGCAAAGGGTTACGAGTTCATGTGACCAGATGTGTATAAATTGTTGGAGGTAGCATTGACCATTCTGGAGTTAATTGTTGAGCCTTAACAGAGCGGGATTCAGTTGATATGTGAGCAGACAAGGTATAATCGTCATGGTTTATCTCCGCTATTTTAGTGGACAATTATGGTTAGGCAGGTGACAGTGCTATGTGAGTGTAGGGTTAGCTGCAATCACCAATTTTCATGGTGAACGGTCAACAGAACTGTCGAAGCCCAAAGCGCTAACCGCTAATAGGCCGCGGTCTTATCCAAAGTCATTTTTGGGTTTTGCAATTAAGTTTTGGTTATTTAATTCAAGGACCCTGTAATGAATGCCTAAGGTGTCATTGTATGACTAGATCGAGACCATACCACCCCAAGATTGCATCCTATTCATTCCTAAACTCAGTCTAAGGTGTTTGAATGCACGTGGTGGATGTTAAAAAGGCAGTTTTGTTCATTGAAGGGACATTAGAGTGATTTTGGTTTTTGTATGCAAATTATGGAGGTTAGAGGCAGTTTGTGTTTTCAGTGTAACATGAGCATCTGGAGTCAAAATCGGGAATCATGATAGGCGTTGGAAAGCTGGTTCAGAGAGCTATCCTTTGACAATGACTAGAAGTTCCTACATGCACATTCAATTTGGTCAAATCTCTATGTAATCGATCTTTTCTGTTTCAATCCTAATAAAGTGGTCGCCCATATTGAAAGCGGACCCGGAGACGTAGTCCATTAGGGACAAACTCCGTAATTAATCTTGTTGTCTGGTATTGCTACATTTTTAATGTTCTCACTTATGTTATGAATCTTTCTTATGTTTATTCAGTTGCCGGAAAATCTTTCTTCTCAAGCAGTTCTATCCATTTCCACACTTTTAGTTCACAATCAATTCAATAATGGCTAATCAATTATACCTTAGTTTTAACATATGATCATTTCATATCAATAAAAATAGCACATACTATCCTTCCTTATTAATGTAAAGATGATCATAATAACTTTGACATGCATATGCGATCACACGAGAGTCACATGAATTATTCAATCCATCATTTCCATAAGAGAGGTAATTTAGCAATCCATATAACTGAACTATATGATTTAACATCCAAATAAGTAAGGATTAACATACAACATATACCACGCAATTGAATCCCACTGGAATCGATGGAAATTCTAGTAAATCTACTAATATATAAGCATCTCATGTAATTCATTCAAACATTCTCATGGTGCAGAAACTTAAGCAATCTTCTCATAGACAAACTGGAACTATAATTGAGAGAGAGTAGGAAATAAACATACAAAACATCCATGCAATAGTATCCAACCAAGAAAGGAATAGAAAATAACTTGGAGAGTGGAGTACCACCACCCAACCATGAATCACCTATGATTCCCTCCGAGCTGAGGTTCTTTCCATGGATCAACTGCCTCCAATTGATCTATGAAGTGGGTATTTAATACCCTCTTTCATGATATCATTTCCATTAGCAGTGTCCCACTTTGGTGGATTTTTCCATTTGTCTAGGTATTTTTCGGAAAATCTCGCCTTTATCTCCCGTGAGGATTTTCCTCATAAAATCTTGCCTTTCTCTCCAACAAAGATTTTATGTTTTTATTGATGGATATTTATCTCCAATCCATCCAAGCTTATCTAGAATCACATCTAGAAGCTTTATCATGAAATGTTTATCCTAACCCATTCCTCAATGTGTTTTGGAAAGAACCTCATCTCTTGGTGTCTCACTCTTCCAAGTGATTGATTTATTAAATTATTTAATAATTCAATTTCCTTTCATATTACACATCATACCTAGATTTTCTTAGCTTAGGTTTACAATAGTCTAACACACAATGGAGGGGTGTTACAAACAATGTGCTTGTGAGCTAACGTGGGTTTCACTACTCATTTTCTATATTGGTAATGAGTTAATTTTCTTGTGGCTATTGAAAATTTTTAATAAATTAGGCCATACAATTCTGTGAATGATTTCTTTTTTACCTAAGGCCTCCACACCCTTCGTATTTATTAACTTGATCCATTTAGTATATCCATATATGGAATCAAGGTTTTGGCTATTCCATTTAGTTCTTTAAAGTACCATAAAGATAAAGTTAAAACCATTACACTCAAATATATATCTTGACATGGAAGTTAGCATACCTACCTCAAACAGATTCAATGCACATTATGTATATGTTTTCTTATCTAAGGTGTTTCATGTTACAAATGAGAGGTCATGGGAGTACATAGAGAATATATCATAATATTAGAGAGATCACTTCTCATTCCATAGTGACATGGTGATAAGAAAATGGTAATGGATGATTCCCAATCAATTTCCAAAATAGAGTTAAAAGCAGAAAATCAATGGAGTGAGAATATTAAAAATCATACACTTTCTTTTTCTAATCAACTAAGGATATAAATCATAGAATTATGAGTTCTTAACTTCCCAGTGAAGAAAATTTAACCGAAGAGCATTAACTAATTATTGAGATTTACCGACACGAACAACCAACAACAAAACACATAAACAACACAAACAATATTTAATCGGGGAAAAACCCCAACTCTGGGGAAAAACCCATCCTAATGAAATTCCATTAGCCTTGGACAAAAACTTGGCCAACCCAACCTTGTGGGCCTTCACTGCTCACCTCTCTTTCCTACCTTACAATGAAGTTTTCCTAGCCTTTTATAGGCTCCATTACATGCAATACCGTGCGTGGAAATCCATGGGTACACTATACCACGTGCCCAAAACAACCATTGTTTAACCTAGTCAACCTTGACTCTAACCCAAAGTCAATTTAACTAACATTCCCCACTTAAAATTGAGTTGTGGTTCCTTAACTAAATGCAACCAACCTTGCCAAGTGAGTCAACCCAACCCTGCTCACTCTAGCCCTTACCCCCCTCAAAGTTTTATACTAGAGGATATGTTAACCTGGCATCCCCCTTATCACCTAGGTCTAACCCAAATCTTACTAGTGATTTCCCGAGGGGTACACATGCCTTAAAAGTTCTTCCAACAATATGCCTATTTACATGCAATAATAGATTTTAACTCTATAATAATAATAGTTATTATTATTTTGTTTCTTGTTGCTTTCCATTCTCTCCATCCTATTGCTTGGTTTCTCTCATTTTAATATCCAACTCATTACTTATTGGTGGCATTGAATTCAATTCACCCTATGTAGCGAGACAGGATTTCATCAAAAAAAACCATAGTTATTAACATTTCCATTCACTTGTTAATGGTTTTAGAGAGCCCTCAATCATTTTCCTTAAGATTTTGTTGATGCATGAATCATAACCCATTCAAATATTTACCCTTCATGAATTACACTTGTGATTAGTGAGCAATGCTTAGAGACATGGTCAATCACAACATTGGAAATCCACCTTTCCCATTCTTACTTGCACCCCAATGATTCAATGACATTCTTTGGCTTCTGGACCATCGCCCCACAAAACTCAACCCTCCATGTGAATTTTTATTACAACATGTTCCTTTTCCTTTAACAGCCTTCATAGCCCTATTGTTCAATCCCCTAGTTGGGCCACTTTTGTCATCTTCACAATACTCGAGATCCTGCCCTCGTTTATCTTTACATCTCTACATAGTAGAATCTACTTCTCATCCCAATTACTACTGCAAAGTCCCAACATGCCAAAACCCTCATCCAAATGTGGCTAGAACAACACATCATTTTCTTTAACGAATATTTCTCCCCAGTATCACCCTTTGCCAAAGGCGTCTGGTGATCAGTGTTTCAAAACCTATTCACATCACATTCGGCAGTCTATCTTGATAGTAGACTCAACTACGTCTATAGCACTAGGTATTTTTTTTACTGTCATCCTCTCACCTTTCTATGTGGTGCATCCTCTCACCACGAGGCCAACACTTCGATCAAGATCATGACCCTAATCTCCTATGATATCATTAATAAAACCTCCATTTTACCATTGCAATCTTATACTTCAGTGTCCAACAACACTCTCGATGGACCATGAACATCACAGGACCACAGTCTTACCAGGATTTCCCTCATCGAGCTTCACATCATTTTGGACAAAAAACCTCCAGAGTTCTCTCCTCCAACAGACATCCATGAGAACCTAATCCTCTCTTTGATCCCCCAGCTATGCCAAAAATCACAAACTCATGGATTTCAGGGCTCTTCATGGGTATGAAAACGCATCCCAACACACTTCTCATAACATTGATATGATGTTCTGATAACATGAAGAAACATGTTCATTCTTTCACGCTTGCTTTTTGGTTTCATCATTCACGCGATTTACCACACATACATGCCGAAATCATATGTTCACCTTCTACTGGGAATCCACGATGTAAGGCCCCTGGGTCATCATTGCATATTGGCAAGTCGAGCATGCATGATGGGCGCATTTAACTAATGAGTTACCACAGCACGTGAAGGGAGAGATAAGTCAATCTCACAAAATCGACGAGTGTGCCTGACCGACGAGCCAGGTCAACCGAACGAACCGAGGACACACCCATGCAACGAGTTAGCAAAAAAGAATAGGTTTGGGCGAGCGTGTTGGTGAGTTATTGGGGCGAGTGACCAAAAGTATCGGAGGACCTAAACTTGGGCCGATGGGTAGAAAATATGCTAAGTGTCAAAATTTTGGGTTGGCTTTGTGGTGGCAAGACCCCACATTTGGTCGACATGGCATATAAGTAAACATGGTGGAGGAGTGTGAACAATCATCATCCAATGTGTTGAGTGAAGAAGGCTCCACGTCTTGGGGTGTAAAAGTCTTAGCGAAGGTGAAGGGATGTGCCTGCAGTGTGGGTGGAGTAGTGCATAATAGCAATGTCGAGATCAGTGGGCAGATAGACCAAGGTTTCATGGGCCCCGCAGCACAGCGGGCGGGTGAACCACAAGTTAGCAGATAGGTGGGTAGTAAGTTGCGGGTGGTCGGCACACGGAATAGGAAAACATTTTTGCGGGTGAGTCGAAATGATGGACACTAAGGCAAGCTAGGTGGGTAAGTCGTGTAGGGTAGTGCGCCCAGGGTGAGTGAGGTGGGTAGTGTACCGACGGTAGAGTTGAATGGGGAGTCGTGCAGGGCAACCAGGTATGGAGTAGAAACAAAGGTTGGTACAACCTAAGGCACGGTGGTGCGGTTCTGTTAGGCAGGTTTGTACAGTGAAGTGGCTGAGCCAGGTAGACTGGTTGAGCTGCACAACAACCTAATTTTGAGTAAAAATTATAACTTGGTCGAGCTTTTCTCTCAACGAAAATTGTAAAACAAAATTTTATAAAAATATTACTATTATTACAAATGTCTTTTGTCTCTTGCATATGGTTAAATATTAATGTTTATTCCGCAATTTAATAAGTAAAGAAGATGAAATATTAATGTGTTAGGCATAGTTTGGAAAATAAATTGGAAGACAAAAATTTTAAGTGTTTAGCTGGTTCTGCACGTGGACTAACTCGCGAAAGAAGATTTGGGGGCGTGACATATGTTATTAGAGAAAATTGAAAAGACCAGGTATGTATGCAGTTTGAAGTTTTCGAAGGGAAATCTTGGATTCACAGTTTGGGGTTTATAGACTTGCAGGTTCATGGCAAGACCATCCAAGTGTTGGTGGACATGGGTGCCACACATAACTTAATGACTACACATTTAACGAAAGAAATTGGGTTGCAGATTATCCCTTCGAATGTGGAGGTCGAGGCTAAAGTGGCTGGGTTGGCAAGTGAAGTGCCAATTCGGATTCAAGACTAGCAAGGTCAATTGGACTTCACAGTGATGGAGATGAATGACTTTGACATGATATTTAGGTAGGCTTTCTTGAATGGAAATAAAATAATTATTGTATGGTTCTTCGATGAGATTATTCTTATTGGAGGCTCAGAAACTTTGACTTTGGCTACTCATAAGTAAAGGAAGGAAGTCAAGGTGCATCATGTTTTTTCCCTAAGTTTAGAGAAGGCTATGCGAGAGTTAGATGTAGAGACATATGTGACAGTCATCAGGGAGGTTGATAGCAATGATGGAGTAGGGACACTTGTTCCAGCTAAAATTTCTGATGTGCTAGCTAAGTATGCAGATTTGATGCTCGATGAGCTACCAAAGAAACTTCCACCAAGGTATGTGGTGGACCATAGCATTGAGCTAGATCTAGGAAAGAAACCTTCGAAAAAAGCTCCTTATCGATTGTCAAGACCGGAGTTGGAGGAATCGAAACAAAATTTGAAAGAGTTGACTGATGCAGGTTTCATAAGGCCTTCAAGGTCCTCATATGGAGCTCCAGTATTGTTCTAGTGGAAGAAAGATGCAAATGAGCTAGGGATGTGTTGTGATTATTGTGCTCTTAACAAGAAAATGATAAAGAAGAGGTATCCTTTGCTATTAGCTACAGATTTCTTCGATAAGCTTGCGAAAGATCGAGTGTTTTGTAAGCTAGACTTGAGGCATGGGTACTATCAGGTGCAAATAGTGGAATGGAGATGAGAGGAAGACCACCATTCTGACAAGGTATGGAAGTTTTGAATTTCTTTTTAGGCCATTAGGGTTGTGCAATGCTCCTGCCACATTTTCCACTTTGATGAATGATGTACTACATCCATATTTGGATTCGTTCATAGTAGTATACTTAGATGACATTGTGGTGTACATTGATAACATGGAGGATCATAAGAAACACTTGGCTTTGGTGTTTGAGGCACTGAAGAAGAGTTATTTTTACTTGACGAAGTTGAAGTCTATGTTTGCCCAGATTGAGATTTTGTTCCTTGGGCACATTGTGGTCCAAGGGCACATACGGATGGAGCCGAGCAGAGTGAAGGTGATAGAGGATTGGGGTGAACCAAAGAATTTCCATCATATGAGGGTGTTTTTGGGAATGACCAACTACTGGGGGAAGTTTGCAGAGGGGTACTCCAAAGTGACCTCATCACTGACAGACCTTTTGAAGAAGGATAAGTGATGGAATCAAATAGAGAAATGTGAGATGGCATTTGAAGACTTGAAGAAGAGGATGGTTTTAGCACCAATACTGAAGTTGCCTGACTTTGAGAGACCATTTGAGGTAGACACAGATGCTTTTGATTTTGCAATAGGAGGATTTCTTATGTAGGATGGGCATCCAATGGCGTATGAGAGTCGAAAGTTACAAGATAGGGAATGAAGGTATTCGGTACATGAGAAGGAGATGACTGCAATCATTCACTATTTACAGGTATGGAGGCATTACTTGGTCAAGAAGCCTTTTGTTGTCAAGACTGACAATGTTACAGCGAGTTATTTTGCATCACAATTGAAGCTGTCAGCGAAGCAAGCTCATTGGCTAGACTTCTTGGTAGAGTTCGACATGACTATTGAGTATAGGTTGGGTAGACTCAATGTAGTTGAAGCTACCTTCAGTAGGAAGGGACAACTAGCTGTACTTAAGGAGGAAGAAGACTGGGCAACACGAAGTAGGAGTTAGGTGCAAATGACTGACGAGATGCAAAATAAGCTCAAAGCAAGCACTGAGACTGATACTTAGGCACAAAACATTATGAAGAAGACAAAGGAGGGGAAGACACAAAAGTTTTTTCTCCGATATGGAACCTTACTCTGTGGGAAGCAAATTTATATTCTGAAGGCATCTAGACTTTGGAGACACCTTTTGAAGGAGTGCCATGATTCTTTGTGGGCTAGCCACCCACAGCAGCGTCGTTCTTTGGCATTATTGGAGAGACGGTTCTTTTGGGAGAAGACGAGGGAGGATGTAGAGGAGTACGTGCACACATGTATTATTTTCCAGTAGGACAAATCAGACACCCAGAGGCAGGGAGGATTGTTACAACCTTTATCGATTCTAGAGAGACCATGGATGAGTGTTTCGATGGACTTCATTACTCAGTTACCACAGGTGTAGGGGTATAATGAGATTATGTTCATGGTTGGTTGTTTTTCCAAGTATGTCATCTTCATTCCAATGAAGATACCTTATGGAGCTGAGAAGACTGCAGAGTTATTCTTAAAGAACATAGTGAAGTATTGTAGAATGCCATTGAACATTATGTCGGACAAATATTTGTGTTTTATAGGAAAATTTTGGACCACATTGTTCAAGTTATTTAGGACAAATTTGTTGATGAGTTCGAGTTACCATCCATAGATAGATGGGCAGACTGAGAGAATTAATGCATTGCTAGAGGACTACTTGAGACATTATGTCATGGCTAATCAGAAGAATTAACCTGAGCTCTTGGATGTAGCTCAGTTTAGCTACAACATGTAGAAGAGTTCCGCAACAAGGTATAGTCCATTTGAGTTGGTGAATGGAGAGCTGCCAGTTGCTCCTCATACTATATTGACGAGAGGTTTTTCGAGGAGTTCTCATGTGAAAAGGTTAATGATAGCATGGGAGGAGACCTTGGAGTTAGCATGGTTGCACTTTCACGAGGATACATGGAGGATGAAGAAATGGACATATAAGGATAAGCGAGATGCACACTTTAGTGTGGGAGATATGGTTTTCCTCGGGATTATTAGAGATCAGTTTTAGCCACTGAAAGGGACTACAAGATCTTTGATGAGGAAGTATTAGGGGCCATTTTGGGTTAAGAAGTAAGTGGGAGGAGTTGCATATGAGTTGGAGCTTCCGAACCACATGCGTTTGAAACATCCTATTTTCCATATGACTCAATTGAAGAAGTGTCGACCTGATGTGCACCATCCAGACAGGACAGAGCCACCGAGAGGGCCATCCATGATTGTTGACAGACCAAACCTTGTTTTGGAGAAGATCCTGGATCTTCGAACAACAGGCCTTGGGAGTAACATGCGAAGGAAATTCCTCATTAGATGGAAGGATGCACTGGAGGAGGATAGCTGGGAAATGGACGAATCATTGTGGAGGTGGAAAAAGAAGATTGCAAAGTATGACAGGAAGCTACAAAGGATAACTTGATTGCCAAGGACAACAATGACTTCCAGTCGAGGAGGATGTAAGGACCTTGGGTCACCATCTCACATTAGTGAGTCGAGCGTGCACGGTGGGCGCGTTTAACCGACTATTTGAGGACGAGTCGTGAAAGCGCACAATGGGCGAGATGAGTCGTTCGCACAAAACCAATGAGCTGAAGATGAGCACACCTGACCGATGAACCATGTCAATCGAACAAACCAAGGATGCACCGATGTGACGAGTTAGAAAAAATGACCAAGTGTGGGCGAACGCATTGGTGATTTATACGGGCAAGTGATCAAAAGTATGGGCCCCCCACACTTGGGCCAACGGGTAGAAAATATGCTAAGTCTTGAAATGTTGGGTTGGCTTGGTGGTAGAAATCCCCCATGTAAGGTTGAAATGGCATATAAGTAAACATGGCGAAGGAGAGTGAAGGATCATCATCCAACGAGCTGAGCGAAGAAGAGTCCAAGTCTTGGGGAGGACAAGTCTTAGAGAAGGCGAAGAGATGCACCCGTAGTGTGGGCGAAATAGTGCACAACAACAGTGTGGAGACTGATGAGTAGATAGGCCAAGGTTTTGTGGCCGATCACACTATAGTGGGAAGGTGAACCATAGGTTGGCAGATATGTTGGTAGTAGGTTGCAAGTGGTCACCAGACGGAACATGCAGACAGGTTGTAGGCAGGTTGAAATGAAAAGCATCGAGGCGAGCTGGGTGGGTAAGTCATCTAGGGCGGTGCGCCCAGGGAAAGTCAGGTGGCCAGTGCACCCATGATAGAGTTAAACAGGGAGTTGTGCAGGGTTACCAGGTAGCGAGTAGAAACAAAGGTTGACACATCGTTAGGCATGGTGGTGTGGTTGTGTTGGGGCAGGTCTGCATGGTGTAGCGGCTGAGTTGGGTAGACTCGAGCTACACAACATCCTAGCTTTGTGTAAAAAATATAACTCAGTGGAGCTTGTCTCACAAGGAAAATTGTAAAACAAAATTTTATAAAAATATTATTGTTATTACATGTGTCTTGTGTCTCTTGTATATAGTTAAATATTAATGTTTATTCTGCAATTTAATAAGTAAAGATGATGAAATATGAATGTGTTAGGTGTAGTCTGGAAAACAACTTTGAAGATAAAATTTTTAAGAGTTTAGTTGGTGCCGCACATGGACTAACTTGTGAAAGAATAGTTGGGTGCATGACACACAGACTCCCACTATGCTTTTTAATCACCACTACTACAAACTTTCATTGGAGGCCATGTGACTGAATCCTGGTCTGTCATGAATGAGTAATTCTTACCATCACCCAGCCATCATGTCTCAAATGTTTTTTCCACCTGAACACTACATATTTGCCTTCTCGTTATAATTTGTGAACGATTTTCAACTGAAGCTACAATGGTCGTTCAAGCGCAAGCTCAAGCCCAGTGACAAAGATCTTCCCATTACTTCCATGCTACCCTTTCTCAGATACCGATGTGCCTTGACACATTGGCTCACACGATAGATGAGAAATTCACATCATTCATGGATCTCACACTCCTCCATGCAACTTTGATTTGTCATAGCCCTCATAAGCCCAACACTCTGTTTTGTTTATTTCCATGATTGTACTTCTCCATGCAACTTTAATTCGTCACACCCACTACAAGACCAACGCTTATTTTTGTCTATTTCCATGATTGTATGCCTTGGATTGTTGCAGTGCTAAGATTCCATGCTCAAATAACTCCATTGACGAGGCCATACACACCCTTGGAAATAGAAGCGTCCCTCTAATTCCAACATTTAACTTCAATACCAAATGAAGAAAATTTAATCAAAGAGCACTAATTAATTATTGAGATTTACTAAGAGGAACAACCAACAACAAAACACATATATAACATAAACAATATTTAACTGGGAAAAACCTATCAGAATGAAACTCCTTTAGTCTTAGCTAAAACCCTAGCCAACCTAACCATGTGATACTTCACCGTTCACCTCCCTGGCCTGTCTTACAATAAAGTTTTCCTATCTTTTTATAGGCTCCATTACATGCAATACCACATATGAAAATCCATAGATACATTATACCACATGCCCAAAACCATCATTGTTTCATCTGGTCAACCTTGATTGTAACCCCAAATCAATTTACCTAACACCAAATTCCTTAATACATAAGTTTATCTAAAAAAATGAAGCAATATCATGAAGTTACATTTGAGCCTCTCGATTTGCCAATTATGAAAGACAAAATCAAATTTCATAATTACTTACAAGTTATAAACAAGAACAAGTTTGATAACATCTCAAGATAATGACTTGGCATTTTTGTTTTCTATTATATTATCTTATTCGAAAGAGATATCTTTTTAAGACATAAGAAAAACAAGAAATATTTCACATATGTTCCTCTTTAAGACATAAATTCTACAACATTTTTCCATCCAAATAACTATGGATAAAATACAAGTCTTTTGTGTAGAGAATGTGCACAATGAAGATCTCCTTTATGTAGAATTATATTTCAAATATTCATATGACATAATTATGTCTTAGAAAATGGGACATGCAGTTTTCGTTTCGAGAGGGGTTGGGGTTTGCATTTATCATAATTTTTTTTTTTCAAATGACTAATTTCATTGTTATTGGAAGTAAATCTATATTACTAGCTTTTTAGATTTATTTTAACTAGATATAATGATCTCTTTTCTATATTACATTTCATGGATCAATGGCTATTAATACATATCACATTGTATGAATTTAGATCCAATAGCCCAATTCAGTCCAATATACTTTTTTAATTGCATTTTTAGTGGAATTATATCTATCTAATAGCATTTATGAATTCATCCCTTAATATACTTTCAACTGGGTTCAATGATCCCCTATTTACTATTTTATATTGTATGAATCTAGATACCATAGCCCAATTTAGTCCAAAGGGATACCAAGTCATTCATTCTATGATCTATTATATAATCTTCTCTTCTACATATATTACGAAATATCCTTTGACCAATGGATAAGTATGGGGGTAAAGAACATGTTTTTTTAAGATTAACCATTAGTAATGATCATGTTTCCTACTATATAGATAATTTATGCATCTACAATTTCCATCAATGGTCTTCCCAAGACGAGAGGATATCCATTAAATATGAACTTGGAATGAATAAATAATAAATCTTTAGGATACTCCTAAGAACCAATGAAGACTACCATATCTTCTAGAGCATCCCCTCATGATCTATTATTCATTTATCTACGAGTTGAAGTATAGTAGAGGCATGTCGTGGTAATCGCAAGAGATATTTAGTCATGGCAATTATTTATTCCCCAAAATTTATAAATTTATTATGGATCAAGTTATTATTAATATATCCATCCACTATTAGGTAGATAGGATCCAAATACTTAGGCATGGGATTTTCTAGTTATCATATGAATTAATTGTAAGGTTATCCTTTCCCTTCCTACTAGGCCTCCTCAAACATTTTTCTTTGATAAATTTTTTATGGACAAGGATAAACTTGATGGATTAATGGAGGGGTATTTTAACACCATCTCTTTAGTTCTCCCAAGAGTTCATATTCTTAGGTGTGCATGTTTTCTTAATGTTCAACCCTTTAGGTTGAGGTGGAGCTTGTGTAAGGATAGGTGGTTGTAATAATTCATCCTATTTTTCATTTTCCAAGTCTTCTATAGCTTGGGGATGCAAGGATCCTTTAAAAACTTTGTTGGCATAAGGTTGATTGCTTAAATATCTAGGAAGTATGCTTAATATGTAGCCTCTAGGAAGTATGCATGATATGTAGCCTCATTATTTTATATAGACAAAATTTTTTATTATTGGGATTTGAAAAAGGTTGAATGGGTAGTTGAGGTTATTTTCAAGGAATCATACTCTAAGGACTTATATTTGGTCAAGGAGGAGGAGGAAGAATTATATTGAGTTGTTGAGGATTTCGGGTCTCTGCCCTTGTGGAGAACTAACCCACTAAGGATTTTGTATTGAAGGTTGATTTTAAAATGGTTTATAGGGAGGAGGAACATCTTAGCATAGATATTAACATTGTTTTTACATAATCCCAAAAAGTGGGTTAGAATGATGCCAAGATGGAGGAGGTATTTAGGAATTGGATCTCACACCTTGTTTGAAGGGCCTTGGCTCTCCTAGTTTTGATTGGTTCATAAAGCACACCGGCTCCAATTAACACTCTATTTCTTCATATGATTTTATTTTTTCTATATAATACTATCTAAGCACCCACCGGGGATTTGAACCGGTGACCTATCACAAGAAGTGCCTTAATAGTACACCCATTCACCATCAATCCAAAGCCCCGTGGGCTTCTTCATATGAAAGTTTTAAACATAACATCGAAAGACATTTGTTAATTAGATGATGTCCTTCATATATTGCACATACCTATGAAATATTGAGTGTGTACTCATTCCTATCTTTCCTTTTAGTTCATTTAGGTCAAAATATGTCTATTTCCCTCTTCACTTCTTCTTATTTCTTGACATACAAAGTACCCATCTATGAAGCTAAGGAATGTAAAATATATATTTTCATGTCCTTTAGAAATATTATTATTTCATTTTTGTAAGTGTAGAAGAATAAGAAGAAGATCTAATAATATGTTTACCATCACCCCATTGAAAAATATCTAAATTTGTAAGGAGATTCAATGTGTCCATGAATTCCTATTTTACTTCTCCTAGCAAGACAAGTTTTAGTAAATATTCATTCATAGTATAGTTGTGAGATATCTTGTAGCTTAGTTCGAATCTCTATTCAAATTATTTAATGGATTCATTCTTTCCTTGGGTCATTCACAATATATAATCTCATATGTCCCTTTCTCTATAATAATCTTCCCACTTGCTACTAAAATCTTGCATCATTTGATCCTAACTAGTAATTTTGTTTCCTTCTAAACTAATAAACCATGTTAAGGTTGATTCATTCAACGTGGAAGTGAAGGGATTGATATTTTTCTCATTTCAAGTATATTCATAGGTCTTGAAAACAACAAGAAAAATTAATCTCTAATATGTTGGGTCTTTTTATTCCGGCCACATAAGTGAGGAAGTGTAGATGGTTGTTTTTTTTCCTTTTTTCTACCCATTAGTTTTCCAAATAGAGAAATCAAAGATGTATCCCCATCATTATCCATCATATAGTGAGATGTGAGTCCTTCTTCATCTAAGATATCCTCAATGTCTCTTTATTTCTTTTCTAAGAAGTCTTCAAAAGTTTCCTCCCTTCCTCGAGAGAAGGGTTCACAATCAACTTGATATTGTTGTTGATTGTCTAAATTTATTAATTGGTGGATTTTTGGGTAAAATGTTTCCTAATTTATCTCTAATTCAAGGCATGCATTATATAAAAATAAACTTACTTAGAAAAGACTAGTTTTCCCCTTTTTCAATTAAATGAAAGAAATAAAGTGTGAGATTTTAGTATCTCATAAAAATGATGCAAAAACATGATGGGCTTTGGAATAGTAATAAGAATGTTACATTTCCACAAATTATCACTTTTAGGTGCAACTCAAGATTTCTACAAAATTTCAAGGAGTTGTACACTCTGTATGAAAAAACACTTATTTACTTTCTCATGCACCTATACAATATGTTATCTACCTATCCACTAGTTGGTTCTTGTGATATCTCGAGTCTTACTCTAAGTATTTCAATTAGGGGAAAACCAATAAGCAAGGAATGAAATATATGACTTTAAAATGAAGAATGAAAATGAGACTAAGAATTGAATTCTAAGAAGGTTGTAAGCCAGTTGAAAACTACCAAATTAATCTTTTTTATTTGAAGGAATCTTTAAAAAAGTAGTTTCTAATTGAACTATTGCTTAGGGAGGACTAGAAAGAGAATAATTTAACTATTGCATAAAACTTAGTATGTACTAAATTGAAACTAAATTATTGCACAAGGATTCAATACTTCTAGCTATGCTTATCACCCCTTATAAATCACCAGATTCTAATATTATCACTCTAACACTTGGAAGGAATAAATCATTGAGATAAAACATAATAGAAAGTGGTAGTGTGTCATTCTATAAGAACCATAACAGATGCATAGGAAAACCTACAAGGCTATAAAATAATTTATAGTAAATATACATAGCTTTTTGTTATTCCTACAATTAATGCAAAATGACTTATGATAAAATAAAACATAATTAATAATGTTGGAATGGACTCCCAATGAAATGATATAAACTAGATAATATTCTATATGAGCATAAACATAATAGGAAACATGGAAGAATTGTATTTAACCAACATAATTATATTTTATGCATGTTAACTATTACAAAATAACAAAATACTAATTTAGGAATTGAAATAGATAAAAGTAATGGTACAAGAGGGTCCTTGACCCATATTAATTTTGTACTACACAAGTAGCATATATATCCTTGAAGAAAATTAATGAACAAAGAAATAGAACTTCTTCATCAGTTTCCCAAACATAGTAAAACAATGGAGTAGAGCTCCAAGTTCTCAATGGTCTGTTAGAAAAATGACATGATACAAATGTTTTCAAGAGTAATTTGATCCTCCCATTCATTGGTAGCCCCTGATATCTCTTTATATTACTATTTCTTTAATCAAGGATGGATTTTATGTCTTCAATCCTCAAGGCTACTTGGATAAGGTTTCTCATACTTTTATGGATGTCTTTTGGTTCCCTAGTGTCTAATATTTGAGGATATGAGCTAGAGGATTTTCTTTAATGCTTCGAATAAAACTAGGGGTAGAAGAGGGGACTTGATTCCTTATTTTTCTCAAGGTTATAAGGCATAACAACATTTGTCATTAAATCTTCTATGTTTGTATGCATATGATACAATAACATAAACATAACCATACGTGTCAAACCTATCCAATCAAAAATCTTAATCAAATCATAAATTAACTATAAAATCCATATTTTATAATAGGAAAGGTGAAAATATATGTAGCATAGATGCAACAAGGTCAAAACATGTCAATGATCATATTTTGTGATAGGCAATGTGGAGGATTGTCACTAATCTCCTTGAAAATCCTTGAATCTAGAAAATTATATATGAGACCACTTGTTGTAAACTAGGAACAAACAATGGCCACTTCTTGAAAACTATAAAATAGTGATTGGTTGTTCCTTTGCACAAATAATGGACACAACCATGCATAAAAATAATGTTTTGACTACCAGAAAGGTGCAATATTAACATGACGACATTAATAGGTTCCTTGTGAGGAATATGGTAGCAAATACTAGTATGGCACTTTATTTGTTGTTTTTTTGTCACCTTATTTTTCAACCAAGGAATATCCAACCATACCATCCATAGAATCACCAAGACAACATAAATTTGACAAAAAATCAATAAAATTCAAATCTATTTTTCTTCACTTGATCAGGACATGTAAGATATCAAGTTGTCATACTGATTTATGAATGACACTAATTATTCCTTAGTATTCCCCTTTGACATCAGTGACACTTGTTGTCATCAATGACAACATTATATGTAACAAACAATTGGTTTTTCATTTTTCAAGGATAATTTTTCTCTAATGTATGAACATATTAATCCATGAACTTGGAATCCCACTGAGATGAAAGACTTTCCCAAATAACTCTTGCCAAACCTGATTGGTGAAATTATAATTCCTAAAAATATGATCATAAGTTTCCTCTTCCCCATGGTACAAGAGGCAACAGGAGGGGCCCTACATATTCATTTTCTTTAAATTGTTGGCTATTAATAATTTACCATGAACTGGAAAGTGGTAAAACGCATTAGCTTTGGAAATCCAATCTCCATGCCATATGTTATTCTAGATTAGTGTCGTTTTAATAATATTTTTGACAAGATTCCTTACCCTTGTGTAGCTAACTGATTTGGAGCAGAACCACATTCTTTTATCTTCCATGTTTATTTCCATGCTATATTTTCCTTTCAACCATTAGTTTAGGGCCTCCCACTGACCTTGCATTTTTTGTGGTATATTGTCCAATTTCCATTGTTCTCATTCTCCAAAATCCTCACTACATGAAGAGATATCAAATAGATGTTTATAACCCTCTGCCTCCATACAAATCCGAAGCTTGCTTAGGGCTTGTTCCTAAGATATTGTGCACCATATTTTTATTATCTTTCCATTACTCAGTGTTCAGCGTATAATTTCTTTTATTGACCCTAGAAAAACCTTACACAAAGTCCATATTCTCAATCCTGCTCCATTTGGATGGAAATTTACACTCAAGTGACACTTAATGTGCCCTAATACTTATTTATGAAAGCCCTCTTCCAGCATTCATTACCCTCATTGATTAGGCACTAGATACTATTGGCCCATAGTGAAATATTCATCAACTATGCATCTTTTAGAGCCAATTTACAATATATTTTTGGAATATAGGTGGTATTACAATTGGCTAACTGAATTTTTTTAGCACTTCTCTTTCTTCCTTGCCATAGAAACATTCAGATTGTAGCATTGATTTTGTTGATAATTCCTTTTGGGGTAACAATCATAGAATCAAGATAGATTAGTAGTGAGGGTAATGCAGATTTGATTAGGAATGTTATTCTGGTTAAGTTTAACCAATGCACACTTAAGCTAATATTTTCCATTTAATTTTATGAATTGTTCCCTCCAAGTCCTCCAAAGGAGTAACACCTAATGAGATTGGGATCCCAAGAGATTTAAAGGATTTCCAATTAGTAGAATAAGGGAATTTGAGAATGGAGAAGATCATCTTCAACATAATGTCTCGATAATTCAAGCCATAAATTTGAAATTTTCAATTGTTCAGTTTGTCTCCATACATTGCTATATATCTATCTAGAATCTTTTTGAATCTTCAAGTTATCACATTTGAGGCTCCTCTAAGAAAAAAGGTTTCATTTGCAAATTGTGAATGATTCAAAGATTTTATGTTTCTTGCTACAAAGATACCACTGACTTGTGTTGGGATAGGGTCCCTTGGGTTAGGTTTTGGTTAAAATCCCAAGTTTTGATGTATATTTTGGATGCGGAGTGCGTAGGTAGTTAGGAGTCAAAAAGGGTTTTTACCCTCATTTATGTAAAGTCAAGTCAGTTTTGAGATCCACTGATGGTCCACAGATCATGGGATTACATGTAAAAGGATGTAAATAGGTGTGCCTTAGGGAGTCTAAGGCATGTCTATGGCTATGAATGGATGGAGTCTTAGAGAGATAACACAAAGAAGTAAGTCTTAAAGGAGGAAAAGGCTCTACAACTGAGTGCATGGTGGCCTAGAGTAGTGTCCACAACTGACTATGCGGACCCCTGCAGCTAAGTGTGTAGGGAAGTTTGGAATTTGTAACCTTATACTAAATATCAATAAAAAAAGACAGTTGGAGAAATTCATGTGTTTATTTATTTACTGTTGTTAATTATGTTACCCTATATGCAATGATTGAAATAATGTCTTTATGAATTAATAGTGTGTTGATGCGTGAATTTGTGGGATGAATCTCATTAACTGAACGTAATACATGTTGAGTATTTACGCGAAGATTATAATCTATTATGTTATGCTTATTGAATACCTAAGAGCATCTCGGCGAATTATGATCTAAGGCTAATGTATGGTGTGCATAAGTAGATGATTCCTCTGTTAAGGGTCAGCAAAAGCCAATCGTAGACCTTCCTGTAGGTCTAGACAACGGTTGAGGGTAGTTATAGAAACATGGTTCCAGCATCCCCCCATACTACTTCGGGTGAGACTTCAATTTGTGCTACGTGGTTGATGCCGAAAGGGCTAGTAGTGTAGGGTTTTGTTTGGCAAAACTAACTTTGAACCTAGGCCAGGATACACCAAGCTAAAAAAATGTAGTGAAACAAGCAGTACAAAAGTTGGCCACATAGCGGAAGAAGGAATCCGAAGAGAAGGCTCGAATGGAAAAGGAGCGCACTGCAAAGGAGTAGGCGGAGCAAGAACAATGCGACTATGAAAAAAGTGGAAAATCGCCTTCGCCCAAAATTCAGGAGGAAGAGTAGTCTGAGTAGGGCAGCAGAGGAGATGAGGGCCATAGTACCCCATTTCAGCTAAGGAATCACAAATAGAAGCAACAAGAGGGTTCCCACAAAAAGTAGAAATCGGAAAAAAATGCAGGTGGATCCCTTAACCTTGACATAGGAAAATCTTGATGAGATCAGTGATCCAGGAGGATCCGTTGATTCAATTACACAGGCTTTCAAGTCTTGTCATCATCATGTAGTTCATGGGTGTCGTTCAGTTTCGATAGTGTTGGTTATGATTGGGTTTTTCATGTAATAGGTTTTCATGGCATTCATCGGAGATGATTTAGCGCCTGGTTGTCAACTTCTGTTCATCGATAGTTCCCCAGGGTTTGGTTGATGACATGTATTTTGTCGTTCGTCATTGCAGGACATGTCGTCAAGATTGTTATCATGGCAAAGGAGTAATATGGTCACTTGTCAATGATAGGCATGTTTTTTTATGTCACATTGTGACAACAACTTGTAAAGGGGTTTTTTTATGTTATGTTCTAAACCTAAACCCTAATCCTACATCTAAGACCTAAAACCCTAATGCATTAATCCTAAAGTCTAAACCTATGCAACACCATTATCTATCCAAATCCATGTATCAAATCCTAATCTAAACCTATGCTAAACACCATACCCTAAGACCTAATTCAAATATTACATACCTAAAGTCCTAAACCTAATCTATGTAACCCTCAGCCTATTTTCAATGTTTAAACATTATAAATAAACAAAACAATTAAAAGAAAAGCTAACCTCATGAGCAGCCAAACCACGTCAGACAACCATGTGACCATGGTGATAAACTGTTAGAGTTTACCGCAACATTGGATTTGCATTGGAAATCCTAAACAGCTAGACCCTGACTGCATTAGAGAAAGGAGGGGATATGAATAGTCTAGCCGAGGTTATATAACTGTAGTCCAAAACCGTAGAGGGTCAGCAGACCACAACAACATTTGCAGGAACATGGAACCGTTAACGTAACCACAGAGTTAAGCCATAACCGCTACGTCTCTGGTAACCACTGAACAATTGTCACATGCAACCGTTAGTGCGAGGGTAGCCAGAACCACTGCAGCCCTAACCGCGGCTTGTAACGACAGTCACATGAGTTGACAGTCTCCTCCACTCAGTCATCTAACCACAAGAAATTATATAATTAATATAAAGTATTTTTGGGTGTTTTCTTGGGTTTTTGTTGAACGAACTAATTTGATGACCAAGCAATCCAACCTAGGTGTCTCCTAACAACAAGATCGAGCTCTTAAACAGACCAATTTGCAAACAATTCATCTTGAATATAGTTAGAGGTGGTCTCAATGTATTTGCAGGCCTATAAGAGGTAGCTTTTATCATTGAAGAATAGCTTGGTGGTTTTGGGTTTCTGTATGCAGATTCTGGAGGTTAGAGGCTATTTTGTTTTCAGTGGTTCGAGAGCATCCGGAGTGAGAATTGGAAACCATAAGAAACGTTCGAAAGTTGGTGCAGAGGCCTATCTGATGACAGAGGTCAGAATTGCCTATGCACAAGTTCAATCTCACTAAATCGCTGTGTAATCAACTCCTTTCTTCTCATTCCTAATAAAAATAGTCGGCCATATTAAAAGTGGACCCAGAGATGTAGTCCATTAGGGACGAACTTTGTAATCAATATTGCTTTCTAGTATACCTATGTTTTCTTGTTTTCACTTCTGTTTTGCATCAGTTTCTTGTTTAATCAATTGTCGTAAAGTGTTATGCTCAAGCAATTTGCCTCAATTTCCATGCTTCTGGTTATCATTCAAATCACTAATGGTTAATCAATCCTACATCAGTATTTAGTTTATGATCATTTCAGATCAATGAATGACAATGTGCGTGATACAACAACTAAACTGTTGTAACAATTTGAGCAATAGTACATGCAGTTGTTGGGAAGCATCCAAAAGGATTTTCACAAACTGTACATCTGAACTAGAAGAATTCAAGCCGATGCATGTCAAGTGAGTGAAGCACAAACAAGCTTGGAATTGGGGACAAGTCAGGTTGTAGAACTGGTATGTATAGCAGACCTTAGATCAATTGTGCTACAAGAAGGGTCTCTACGCAAGGAATCAGCCAATGACTGATTTATTTTGGGCACCCTTAAGGACACCGTGCTAAACATTGCAATGCTCCCCATCGAATTTCTTCATGCATTGCAGGTAGGAGTCATAGAGGAATCAGGAGATTAGGGGAAATGTGCTCTCATTTTAATTAGTGAGTATGAGGTGAATAATGAGCAAATATTCACCAAGAATATGCAGGCCCTGAAAGAAAGGGATACCATCTAGGCACAAAGCTCTACGCTAGCTGCCGTGGTAGAAAAGGCATGCAGAACAGTGCCAGGTTTGCACATAACTAAGGATGGACAACTAGAGGCCAAGATATAAAGATTAGCTACAGGCGTCTGTGAGGCAAAGATAGAAGTTGCAAGAGTTCAATTTGAACTTAACATGAAAATCACAGAGCTGCAGCTCAAGTCAGAACCTCCAACACTGCCCGAGGTCAGGGAGCACTGCAGAGTCGTTATTGATGTAGGGGCATGATACTTGGAGGGAAAATATTTCAAACTTATTCCAAAAACACAAAAAAATCTACAAGCAAAGGAGTGGGATCCTTTAGCCATCAATTTCCATGTTTTTCTAGTTAAGGATAGAGCTAGAATATAAGATTTGATCATGATGTAATAAGTGTTAGTTAGTTAGCTATAGTGGAGATTCACGAGGAGAATGCCTCGCAGAATAGATAGGACTAATAAATTTTAGCCTTTGTATTAGGATCTGGTTGTTAGGATGAACCAATATTTATGTAAATTTCATGCTATTGTAAAGGGATTTTGACTGTTGAATAAATTTGTCTTCCTTGGAGTGAATTCAGTAGATTGAGAAATCTTAGTTTCTGTGTATGTGAATGATATATTCTTTGTTAAATCCCAAAGAACAATCTTCTTTGAATCTCTATTTTATTGTGAATTTCCAAGTTTAATTGGTGTTTTTTGGAATTGGTTAAACTGTGTCGATTGTGTTAAAATTCCTTGTTTTCCTTTAAAATTGACTTTATCATAAACTTCAGGTATATCAACCAGAAGGTTGAGGTTTGTAGAGGGAAAACCATAGATAGAGCTGAGACAAATCAACGGTGTTCGACGCGGAATCAACCAATAGTTAACGAAGTGGTTTGAAGAAACCTCGAGTGGTTATTAAGCATAAGGGAGGGAATAAGTGGTATTTGACCCTTCGGCTCCGATTCCATACGTTTTGTGCCATTTAGAAGAGAGGAGAGTGGGAGAAATAGCTTATTGGGCAAGTTTCAAGTGCGCAGGTTAGCCGCTCGATATGTGTTTAAGTCGTCAGATCTTATGCTACAAGATCAATGGTTGATACGAGGTGGAGTAGGTTCGGAGATCGGGAAACATTGTGACCGTTGGATCTTGGATAAGATCAATGACTTAGAAAGAGCCGATGACCTTTATAAATGCAGGTATATAATCTTCAAAGTCCGGTATTTTATGTTAATGCATTGTTTTCCTATGTAATTCTGTGTATTACTCATAAAGTGTTGCAACCCCGATTTATAAAGGAAAAGCAATCAAACTAAATGGTTCTAGGTTTTAAAGGCTAAGGCATGATTAACGCTCTGATAGTTCTGTGGGCCCTTGAAGAGGTTTTAAAAGGGAATTTTAAACTTTATTAAACTAAGGTTTGTAATACTGTTAGGTTCGGCATGGTGGTAGTTTAGTAGAACTCAGTGATGGTTAGAGGCCCGCTAACTTAGTGAATCCCTAATGGTTATCAGTGGATGACAGAGGGTCCATTGAATGAGTAATTACACCCGCAAACAGAAATAGAAGACTTAATCTCACAGCTTGGGAGATTATCACTCCTTCTTGCACCTAGACTGCCATCATTAGTGGTATCAGAGCAACGTGTTGACACTGAATTGAATCTCAGAAGTAAGAGAAGAAAATCCAATATGTCTTTTAGAGTTGGAAGAGGATGAGGACGTGGTAGAAGAGGTCGACCAGTTGCAAATGCTGAGGTGATGGAAGCTATACAATAGATGCAGGCTAGATTAGAAGCATTAATAGCAGGGAGGAATATAGATGATGGAGATGTTAGTGAGCTTGAGGTTCAAACTGAAGAAGAGGAGGAAATTGTAGCAGTTACTCTTGAGATGAGATTCTTCAAATAAGTGTTGAGATCCATAGCTAGGCCAAATATTGAGGTTTCAATATATGAAGGAAGATTGAATCCAGAAGAATTGATAGATTGGATTAATGGCATGGAGAAATTTTTTGATTATGAAGACACAGAAGATGAGAATAAAGTAAAGTTTTCTATCACCAAGCTAAAAGGACATGCAGCACTTTGGTGGGATGGAGTGAAGGCAGAAAGAAAGAGCCTTGGCAAGAAACCAATCAGAAATTGGAATAGGATATTGACAAAGCTAAGAGGTAAGTTTCTACCAAGTAATTATCAGCAAACCTTGTTCAAACAGATGCAGAATCATAGATAGGGGTCTATGACAGTGAGATAATATAGTGATGAATTCTATAAGGTAAGAATAAGAGCTGGAAAAAATCATGATACAAATGAGAAGGTGGCTAGATATGTTAATGGTCTTAGGATGGACATTCAAGATGAGATAAGTATACTGTCTCCAGGGAAAATTTTAAGAACCCCCCCTAAATTTATAAATATAATAAATGGGCGAATCTCCATGGTATATAGGAAAAATGGAAGGCGAATTTA